>JASCZI010060633.1:13366-28022 GCA_036250425.1 Stylosanthes scabra | reverse complement strand
GAAGCATAGAAGTGCACATCGTATGTGCACCACATAATATATTCAACACCTTCCAAGTACAGAAACCTTCCAACATCATCTTTGTCATATTGCTGGTCCATCATTGACAGAGTAACACTAGCATCACTTTCTTGGGAGAGATCTCCATGATGTTTTTCATCCACACCATCTACCGTGTAATCACCGTCACTGGCACTATCTGTTGTATACTCGACATCATAGGTGCTATCTGCTGTACGCCCAGCAGCTGCACCTTGTCTACAACTCACTTTGGCTTCGGTTACTTTGAATTTTGTATTTTCCAACTCCTTTACCTGATCCTGGCTTTTATTCCTCATATTTGAAGATGGCAAAGGCGAGTCTGGAAGATAGATAAAAAAAAGTCATACCTATTTATTAGACTAATCCGATAATAATTAGATCCACCAAAAAACTAGATTTTATGCAGGTTACCCAACCGCAAAATGATACGCTTATATGAATACATACCAATCCAAATTGTTCCTCCAGCAACAAGAAAGTAGAGTTCATTAAATAATGTGAACTTGTACCTGTAAATGAAAATTCAGTTATATATTATCTAAAGCAACAGAAACTCAAGAGTAAGAGTTGATCAAATGGAGTACAATCTGATCAATATGGGGATCTAGGAAAACTCGAGAGTAAACTTTTTTAATTAAAATAAATAAATAAATTCAGAGACAGAAGAGCTAGACATGAACTAGCAAATAAATAAATAGAAGCAAGTTCTGTTTTTATGTTTTTTTTTATACATACTGCAGAGTGTCTCACTGAATATTTGATTCTAAGCTAATATAACCTGGCAATGATCCATAACAACGAATACACATGGTGATGCTTAAAAATTAAAATGATTTCATATTTAAACAGAGAATTACCATTCTGGTAGTGACTCATCCTGAAGAATAGGATTTTGCCATTTCTCAATGTCTTCTTCCCATCGTTTGTATTCTGTTTAGAATTCAAAACATAACAAGGTTTGTAACTATTACTCATGGAATCTAAAACCAATTAGAAAAATTACTTTAGAAGCACTCATATCTTCTATCCCTTTTAAAGTGTGTAAATATCATAAGATATAATACTAATGCAGGTAAACCACAGGTAGGAAGAATATCAACTTCAATCCAATAAGACAACGTACGGGTTAATGCATCATGGGCCAAGTTCTTTGCAGCTCTCTCAGAAGTCCCATAAAATTTTGTGTATCTCCTGCAGAGTAAAAGAATTGAAATTATTCAAACAAAAAAAACACCCCAAAAAAGAGAACAGTTGTCAGCATGCTACATCTTGAAAAACATTTACTATATGTAATATTCTCGCATAATTCTGATTACCTATGGAAAGTGCTGCCTTTTGAGAACTTCACTTTTGGAGATGACCATGCAAGACTAAATGCCACAGTGCATTTTCCATGGGGTTCCACCCACGTCGAAGCTGAAACAGCAGCACATAGCGTTTCTCCAGGTAATGAGGGCATACTAGCTCCAGAAGAGAAATTCTCTCGGTCAAAGTGTCCATCCTTAATATGCAACAATTTCACTTGGAATCAAACCATGTATACTTTCCATGAAGGTAGTGGTGATATAAATATAATTTAGAATCCTCAAAATAGAGGTAATCTGTACCTGCACCATTTTACACCACATGCCTTTTGCTGTTGTGCTACTTTTTTCAGAGAGCCCAAACGTTGGTAAAACAGAAACACTAACATTCTGTGTCTCACATGCCGCTATTGCAAAGGTTACAGGAGGGTTACCTTTTCCTGTCCTGCAATATTGGAATAACCACAAAGATATTTCCAGTAAAATCATCAGTTATATAGCAGTCAGGTGCAAATCGTATACATGGATCTTTCATTAGTTATTTATTTGTGAAAGGATTAAATGTAATTGTAGAAACTACACTACATTACTTGAAGAACAAATTTAAAATTAATAATAATAATAAGGATAATCTCATCTACACTCCCTCAAAAGCTAAATCACTTGTTTTTGCATCTCTAAGTTTTCAACTTTGGTTACAACAATTACAAAACCTTATCCTATTTGGTGGGGTCGGCCACATGGATCAAACAACATTGCATGCTATCATATAGCATCTCTGTAATAAGACCTTTCACGCATGGATATCTCTTGACCACCTCATGTATAGCCTTTTAAGTCTTCCACTACCTCTCACCACTTGTCTATCTTCTATTCTGTCCACTCTCCTAACCTAATGTTCTATTGGCCTAAAAACATAATAGATAAAGATGGTTTCTGGACCAGTATACAGTTCTATATAGCATGTTGTTTTTTCCTATTTGTCCTAAAAATCATTTCTCATGAAAGAATATCCTTAAAACATCCAGCAAATCACGTTTTAAATCATGCTTACCCCTTTAATCTCATGATCATAGCCTTACTCAAAGCTTAAGCTCTCAAACCTAAAATTAATGATCAAGGGAAAGCATCCTTCTTGGTGAATCTTAAGCTTACTAGTTAATATGGATATAGGGAAAATCAAACCTAAGCCGCAATACCCCCTTTCGATTAAATAGAGCCTTCATGTCATTGTCCTATCACGCATTTAGGTACAAACTACAGAGAAATATGCAAACCAACCGTCATATATAGCTAAAAGGTTTGATAACTTGCTTGTGATGTAGAAGTACTCCGGAGACTCCATCTTCAGCTCTGTGAATGAGAAAAGGTTTTTGAAAATAAAGAGGAGTTAAGATACTGTTTTGAGGAATTGAGGTTGTTTTATAGATAAGCAAACATATATTCAAGATAGAAGATCTTACATAAATGGCTCATTTACATGACCTCCTGTTAAGTGTGAGTTGCCACCAATGGAATTCTGCGGAAAATTGATATATGATTAATTTAACCATAGTGCAGTTATTTTACGTTTTCTTGTGTGCAAAATAATTATTAAAAAAAACTTACCGCCCAAGTAAATAGAAGGCTGACTTTGGCTCTCTCCTTACCAGTATTTACCAACTGCAAAAGAAACAAGTATAACTCTCTAATAAGCTATATATTAAAGAGAGGGTAATATGGATGCAATAGATAATATTAAACAAAGGTGCAATGCAGAATATTAAATCCTTCACTCACTTTGAAAAAAAGGCAGGGTAACATGAATTAAAATCAATGTTTTCAACTAAGAAAACTAAAACACACCAACTATTCTGTACTTAGGAAACACAATCACTCCAATATGAGAGAAAATGATAATAGCTGAAGAAATTACGTACCGTATAAACAAAAACAGCAGCTGGTAGACTGCTTTCTCTATAATTGTGCGGTATGAAAGGTGATATCTGCCGGCAAGACACTTTAAGTTCTGGGTCAGGCTCACCTAAGAATTAGAACACAGCTATTAAGCTATAATTCACAAGGACCATACACATCTAGAAATTGTTTAAAAAATAATTAAAACAAATGAAGATACCATCATAAACTGTCCAAGCTCTTGGAAATAAAGCATGGTACGTTGAATGCTGGCCATTAAGATTCCAACCCCATGATGATATACCTTGATCATCAGCTTTCTTGTGGGACCTGAAGAAAGAAAAGTAACAAGAAAATTTGAGTTAATGTATATTGATATATATGAAAAGCAACAAACAAAAGAGTAAAGCACACAAAATTATTAGAAACCCTGTTTAGCTTCGAGTAAATCAGACATATGGATAAAAAGACACTGCTCAAAATTACATAAAATCAGATGAGAGAAAAATCTCATCGGTGAAAAATAGATCTTAACAAAAGTTTATATTTAAAAAAACAAAATGAAATAAAACATTTTGAAGTTTGAACAAAAAGCCCGCCACCCTCCTTTTTTTAATCTTGCACTACAGATGTTATATTTATGAACACTGATTTCTAAACCTTCATAAATTCTTCCTTACCCTAAGCCTTCATGCTGTCCAGGTGCCAAAACTGATGCAAAGCTTTTGTTTCCTCCATCTCTACTAACAAAAATCTGCCACAAGAGTAGATAAAAAAGAATAAGATAATCTAAATATAATTAGCAGTTCAAAATTGCCATAAATATATATGAGCTATTTAAAGGCATGCCACTAGAGAAGAATATAAAAGGTCAATATTTTGCAGGTTTAAAAAAAAAGGACGTACAGAAAACTGGTTGGCCATGACAGGCGAAGGTTCACATAATCCAGGAATAATTTGCCATTGTCGGAACTCGCCTCTAAATCCCCTTGATATGCTGCCACTCCTGTGGAGCCATATGGACATTGTACATATCAGTAATAGAAGAAGAAAGACTTATTTGTTAGAGAATTGCTACCAAAGCTGAATTGAGTGACCAATTGAACAAAGAAACAGGCCCATTAACCGGCGGAATGGTCAATCCTATTGTGAACAAGAATGTTTTTGCACACCAAAAGTTGGTGTCCACCTAGACACCTTTCACATCCAAGGAGTGGAGCAAGCAGATGTTCAAGACATGAGTAAGGTCCGCAATTAAATCTAATGGTAAGAGCCGATGTTCTTTTTTGATGCCCGAATAACATTTTTGTGTATAGTATCATACTGGATTAATGATAACATACCCCATCCCGCCAAGCGGAACTCCTTGAGTTGCAGATGGCTTACAACTTTCTCGAGTGAAAGGATCAATAGGTGCTTTCTGCAGACACCAGGGAAACAGAAGTCATTCTCATATCTAGAATCTTTAACTTTCCATATCAGGGAATATTACAATATATAGGTAGACATAAAAAAGATAATAAAAAATAAAGAGAGAGACAATTTGAAAATTACCCTTCCATGAGAAGCCTCTTCCCTGACGTATGACCATATGCGTATACCTAATCGAACCTGGAATTTTGAAGTGTAATAAGATAAGACACACGAATATATCCACAAACAGGAACCAAAATAAAATAACAACTTGAACCACTATATGCAAAGATTCCATAAGACTAAATTAATCAAATCCTAACAGAGAGATAACACTTGCCATCTTAATAGCTTCCATAAATGTGACACTAAATTCTTTAAGAAGATTGGCATGGCTGTTTAATCTCCTTCTCCAAGCTTGCTCAGGTGGTGCAGCACTATCAAAATCAAACTGCAAAAAAAGGTGCAAGGAACACTTGAATTGCATTCATCTATGATATGATATGATTAACAAATCACCAACACATGTAGCATCATAAACAGTTGCCTCAGCTAATACATTCATTCAATTCACTTTTTTATTTCATCATTTATTCAACTCAATCATTCCAGAGACAGAAAAAAGGAACATAGAACTTCAAATCAAGTGCAGAATCCAAATTTTCAGGAGAACTCATGCTAAATTAACAGAACACTAGGATGATAATTCATAATTCACCAGAAATGTAAATTATTGGAAAAATCAAAGCTTACCAGCTGCAAAGTGGCTTTACTGATATACTCTTCAGGAGGCCATGAATTCTTTCTACAGTGAAAAATGTTGCCGCTAACCATGATCACCAAAAATCAAAGAACCCTCTTTGGCCCCAAAAAAAGAAAGAAAAAAAAAAGTAATCACTTAGAACAGATCCTCATGGAAATTCAAAACCCAGCCACAACAAGTACTTTTCCTCGATTGAATCCAAACCAAAACAATCAAAAAACAAAACTGATCTTAAAGCCACTGAATACTATTGATCCCGCCCTAAAAAAAAAGAAATAACTGTTTTGAGTTTCTGTGTGAGTAGTATTTGGAGTTGAAGAAGAAGAAGAAGAAGAAGAAGCAGCTGAATAATAAAGATGGAATACAAAAGGATCGAACTTATCGGGATATATTAATTGATTGATTAAGAATAAAAAAGAAAAAAGGATTTGAAGTTATTAAGGGGAAGTGGGAGATTCGAATTTCTGAGAGAGAATGATGCGTGGCAATAACAGGAACAGCCGCATGTACCACCGAGTCACAAAACAACGGCTCACTGAGTCACACACACTAACTCGGATCCCGAAAAAACCCGATTGAATAGATTTGGAATTGGAATGGAATGGAACGGAAAAGAAAAGAAAGGAAAGAGAAAAAATGAAGGTGTAGTGAGAGTTGAGTGAAATGAGAGCCACTCAGCCACCCCCTTTTTATTTATTTTATTTTATTTTATACTTTTTTGTTTGTTAATATTATGGCTAATTATTTTTTGGAATAAATTGGTGGCGAGACAATTTTTGGAATTTAATTTGAAGTGTGAATGAGGTAATGCGGTCCCTTTCTCTCTCCATCAAATTTTTAATTCCTTTCCTTCGTTATCCATCTTCACGTCGGTGTTAATATTACTCCTTAGTCCTTACTACCTACACAATTCTTTTCATTATTTTTTTTCTTATTAATAAATAACTTAATTTCCATTAAAAATAATTAACCGTATATTGACGCATCTGTAAAAATAATTAATTAATTAAAAAATAAAAAAAATTTACATTAAAATTAATTATTGTATATTTATACATGAATATATATAATTTATTATTTTCAATATATATTTTATATTTTTATGTGTATTATATATTAGTAATTAATTTTAATGGTTGATTTTAACGTGTAATAATATAACTCTTTTAAATTCATTACTTCAAAAGTAATTTAAGTACATAAATTTTATTGAATGATTATATAAAAAATTTTACGATATATTAAAATTAAAATTATTATTGAATACTAGTACGCTGTACTTTTTTTTGTACGTATACATTTAAGTATAAAAATAATGTCAAGTAATTCACCGTAAAAGCTCTTCTATGCTCCAATAATTTAAGGGTAAATTTGGACTAGTAGTTCACTTTTCAAACCACTGTCTCAGTCGGCATAACTAAGAAATAGTCAAAAGGTTTTAATTTACTTCAAAATAAAAAATTGTCAAACAATAATTCAGATAAGCAAATGTCTAATAAATTTTATCAAAAAAAAATATTTTATTGTGAATGCTTTTTATTTATAAGAAGCGCGTGTAAAATGGAAGTTGCAGCTGTAAAGTATCGAATGCCAAATTGGAGAGGGAAAAGTCAATTACATCAAATTGGTCTTGTTCAAAATAAAAATAAAAGAAATTTTTGCATGTTTTTCTAGGGTATTCAATGCAGAGAAATGCTAGGTTAATTATTTAAAGTTGTTTGATAAGTATGTGTTTAATTGTTTTAGATAAAAGACATTAATTGACTTTGATAAGATGATGAAATTCCTCACCCAAAAATAATAATAATGAAATTCCAATGACTAAATAGTAAATACCCAACTTGATAACCCAATTAGACACATTCTTGACAAGAAAAAAATATTCATTTTCTATTTAATTTTAGTAGTTATACTCTAATGAAATAGAGATTATAGATATTGGTATTTTGTTTTAGGTTCCTAAATTAATTTGTGGTTTTTGAATTATTAAAATTATGCAAATAATTAATTGTATATTATCATATCAATTAAAATATTAAAATTTTAAACATGTTATTTAAAGAATTATTTAAATGCTCCAAGGAACTTTCAACCATATTAAACACCATAAATAAATAAATAAAAATTAAAAAAAAAATCGTTATCTATATGAAAGGCTGAAAACTCTTTTTCCCCAAAATCTAACTTTGTATCAAAAGATTTGGTAATTTTCCTAACCTTAAAAATAGTATTACTTTTCAAAAAAATAAAAAGAAAAAGAAAAGAAAAGAGAAAAAAATAGTATTAGAGATTTGTGGACCTGTGGCTTCTTTTGCTTTTCGGTGACAGAAACTTCTAATGCTTTAACAAAAACTTAAAGACAAACCAAGAAAATGAAATGTGCAAAAAATTTCCAAAACATATATTAGATATAATAAATAATATAAATACCTTGGAGAACTTCACGTATCAGCAAAAAAATTTTGCTTCAATTATACAAAGCTGTTATGTGTATTCTCAGCAGACCAATCTTTTACTACCAAGAATTTGATTTGATGAATGGAACTTGTAGGACTAAATAAACTTTATAACTGGAGGAGTGTTTAACTCAATAGAGTTGTCCCTCTATCTAATAGATGGTGTATATATATATATATAATTTTAATGCATTGATGGTGTAAAGAGTTAAAAGTATTGGATTTAAAAATTAATTGTTTTTGATAATGTGGTAATACATAACTAAATATATATGTAAAATTTTTTTACGTTGACAGTGTATTAAAATTAAATTCATATATATATATATATATATATATATATATACACGAGAAATGTTAAGTGATCAAAATATTTTTTTTAAAAAAAAATTATATTTGGATTGAACGAACACTATTCAATTTTCTACTTTTTATGCTAAAAGTGTTCGCCCCTTAATAATTCTCCTCCAATTTTATAATCCTTGTTTACAAAAAATAGAAAAATTCAAAATCTAATATTTTAAATATAATTTACAACATATTCCAATTAAATATCAACTCTATTTAAAATTAAAATAAACAATAATATAAATTTAAAAATTATGTGTTGAGTCAATGGTTATCTATAGATAATTTATCATTTATCCAAATTATAAATGTTAATTTTAATTATAATATAAATTTGATATAAGCATGAAAGTATAATGGTTATATATACACTCATTGCCACATCAATAAAAGCATAAATGTAATCTTTTAAGTTTTAACTGTGTATAAAAATTGAATTATATTACTTTCAAAATTTAAGAGAATGTTTACAAACCCTTGAAGAAAGGCATCATTATTTACCTATGTTTCAGTTTCTTGAAAGAGATACTTATCTTTGTAAATTTTTCCTCCCATATTGACATTGCTTCCCTTTCCAGTTAAGGAAAGAAGAGCATTAAGGTAAAATTCAGGGAGGGGGGTAACCCCTAATGATGTCTAATTTTCTATCAGATCCATCATTCTTTATTTCATTCAGTTAAAATAAAAATGTTTGGAAAAACTTAAACCTGAATACTAACATTAGAGATCATCATGATTTCACATTTGTTGCTTAGGAAAGCAGAAAGTAAAATTAGTTTATCTATTTAGTTTTATTCCACAAATCAATTCTACAAGGATTAAGTAAACTAATAATATCTATATCTATATCAGAAAAAATTTTACTACGAAGACATTTAAGTGTCTTTTAGTAAGGATATTGTCATATTTAAAAGTTAATATCTCTCATAATGATAGCATTAATTACACATTAGATTTTAATAGCATAAATCAATAATTAAGATTCAATTAAAACATCTATCTTCACTGAAAGACACACCATAAACCTTTCTATTAGTAATGCTAGAGAATCGACATTAAAAAATTAATTAAAAAACTAACAAATAAATGAATATTTAAAATTAAAAATATTATCATCTACATAATATAAAAATTATTATCTATAACTTTTCATTCGCTCCCAAATAAAAGTTCTTTATAATTTTTCATTTGTTGAAAGTATAAACCCATTGAGAATTCCTAAAGTATATTACAGCCTTTCTTTTATCTTTGTAAGTCCACTTGTTTCATGTAACCAATAAAATCAAGACATGGTGGACGACATTTTGATGATCGTTCTAAGTATAGAAGATAGAAAAATAATACTTTAAATGAGACCATGGTAATTGTCGATTAAAATCTTAAATTAACTAAAGAATTGCTACTGAATGCATTTAATGACCTTGGATTGTAGAAATATTTGTGGTTTGTCTTTACTTTATGAGTGCGCATCCTATCCGACTCCTGACAAAACACATTACGGATCATGAGGTCCCTGTTAAAAAAAAATACACATTCCGGCTCTTGATTTTTGAGGACGTTTGACAACTTAGCCCTTCAGCGAGTTTTCTTTAACGAAGCTTGCATACGTGGCACGTTAAATGATGATCTGCCCGTTAAGTGACATGTAGGATAGACTAGTCGGCCCCTGATAATTATCATCTTCTTCCTTCCACCCGACCTGGCCCTGATAATTTATTCATCTTCTTCCTTCGACCTGACTAAACCCCTGATAATTTTTTTTTATCTTCTTTCTTCCATCCAGCCCCTGATAATTTTTTCATCTTCTTCCTTTTACTCAGCCCCTGGTAATTTTTTCTTTTTTCCTCCATTGATGAACTCTAATTACTTCAAATTTTTCTCTTCCATTTATTCATCTCCACAACCATGAGCCATAGAGAGCAGCAATCTTGAAAGAGATTTAAAGATATATACTCCACCACTTCCATTTGTTTCCATCTTCCATTTATTCATTTTCCACCACCATACACCCTCTTTTTCCATTACTTCCATTTATACTTCATTGTTATCAGCTTCATCTTCTTTGCTATCAAGCTTCATTAATGAATTTTTTAGATGGAGAAGATTAGGGTTTTGCACTTTTGCATAATTACATAGTATAAGAGAGGGTTTTGCAAGAAAGAGGAAGAAAAAAATTAATTTTATCAGGGGCCGGATTGAGTCTGTTTGGTTTGTTGTCACTTAACATCCACGTCATCCCGTTTACATGCCACGTATGCCAGTCCCGTTAATTTTTAGGTCATCCCATTGACAGAAGGGTTAACTTGGTAAACGAAGATTAAATTCAGGGGCCGGATTGAGAGTCTTTTTTTATTAGGGGCCTCCTTGATTTTTGATGTCATTATCAAGGGCCTCGTTGGTATTTTACTCTTACTTTATTGATAAATTACAAGGATTCACCTATTTTATTTTCATTTTGAAAAGGAATGTCATAAGTATATATAGACAATTAAAAACATGATCTTATCAGTTTCAACTTGTATGTTATATGCGGTTTGAATCTTAAAGAGGATAGTGTGATAGAGTATAATCCGTAATACATATAGCTTCATATTTGTTTGAAAGATGAATTTCAATGAGGTTGTTTTTATTTTCAGTGTTCTTGTGTTTTGCTTTGCCTATACTGAATTGGCCCTTTCGGTCTAAGAGCCAAGAAATGTTCCTTTACTTCCTCATGCTGCTAATGATATCTTTAGTGTTGACTATATCCAAGTAATTAACTTCATGTTCTCAAATTGCTTTATTTAATTTTTTTTGTTGACAAATTTGCTTTCTTTAATTAGTTTTTTTTTTTTGTGACATTTTCTTTAATTAGTTTGTTAAAGTTGTTTTTATTATGCATGATATTAGTTTATTTATTTATTTGTGTTTGCATAATGGATGAAGGGCACAGAGAACTATTCATTCTTGGTGGTCATAACTCATAAGTACAAGATGTTCTTCACCTAAGTATTATTAATATTGATGAGATCAATATTATGTTTTTGGTTTTTGATTGTGACTCTTTGAGTGTTCTTGTGATTTTGAAAACAAAAATATTAGAAAAAATAGGAATTAAATTTGGAATAAGTTTATTGAGTCAATTGCAGAGGAGATTAAGAATAATAAGATATATGAATTATTTTTTTATTGAACATAAAAGATTTTTAATTGGCTTTAACTTCTTTTATAAGTGTGCACGCGATAGTGTAATACAAGTTTTTACTTATAATGCGGTAGTAACTTTTTAGTGTTAATGTGTTACTTATGTGTCTTTGAAAATGACTATAATCTTAATATTTCTTTTTGTTTGCAGAAATTTGGGGGTATTATTCTATAGGGTAGTTGGTATTGTACTTTTCTTTTCTAGAACTAGAACAAAAAAAATGATTTTTTAGTTTTACTTTTAGTAATATTTGTTGGTTCTTCTTTGTGCTTGTTTTGACATTTCATAATGAGTATAACACTTGCTTCTAGAAAGAAAAATATTTGTAAGATTTTTTTTAAAGATTTTATTTTATAGAATATGACCAATTATTTACCAATTACCAATTTACCATGATTGATAGATTTTTACATTTGCTTAATGTTCTATTCCGGTTCAAGATATGAACCTGAGTTGAGATATTTCAATTAAAGGTGATGTTCTTTGTTTAGTTTATTGTTGTTTCTACATAAACAAGAGTAAAACTATATCAATCTTGCTATTTGAACAAGATTAAGTAGTTAACCAAGTAATTTATAAAAACTATCACCACTCTCATCCAAACGCGTGTTTACACGCACAAGCATTAGGTTACGTACTCTTTAAAACGCGTGTTTACGTACTCTTACCACCACTCTTTAAATTTACGAACACTTAATTCCTCCACATCCTCCTTCGTTAATGTCATCTTCTTCATCCTCTGTCATCGTCGTCGTTGCTTCTTCTTCTTCTTCTTCTTTGTTTTATGTTGTTGTTTTTGTTGCTACTGTTATTATTGTTGTTGTTGTTGCCGCTGCTGTTATTGTTGTTGTTGTACAGAAATAGAAATCAAAATTGCGCAGAGATATAAATCAGCATTGTGCAGAAATAAAAAGCAACATTGCGCAGAAACAGAAAGTAATAATGCGCAGAAATATAAAGCACCATTACGCAGAAACTGAAAGACATAATGCGCAGAAATAAAATCTTCTTTTTCTTCTTCCATGTCTGTATCTGCATCATCATCTCCATCATTTTCTTCT
Organism: Stylosanthes scabra; assembly: GCA_036250425.1. Lineage (NCBI taxonomy): Eukaryota > Viridiplantae > Streptophyta > Magnoliopsida > Fabales > Fabaceae > Stylosanthes > Stylosanthes scabra. Next base: position 15,555 of record JASCZI010060633.1, on the reverse strand, counting down.
TCCTCCTCCTCTTCTTCTTTTCTGTTTTATATTGATGTTGTTGTTGCTGTTATTGTTATTGCGCAGAAATAGAAAGCAGCATTGCGCAGAAATATAAAGCAGCATTGCGCAGAAACCAATAATGCGCAGAAATAGAAAAGCACCATTGCGCAGAAACTGAAAGGCATAATGCGTAGAAATAGAAAGCAATATTGCGCAGAAACATAAAGCAATAATGCGCAGAAATAAATAATTCTTCTTCTTCTGCTTCTTCTTCTTCTTCATCATTCCTTCTTTCAAGTTTGCATCTGCATCTGCATCTTCTTCTTTTTCTTTTTCTTTCTTTCTTTCATTCTTTCACGTCTGCATCATCATCATCATCATCATCATCATCATCATCATCATCATCATCATCATCATCATCATCATCTTCATCTTTATCTTCATCTTCATCTAAAATAAAGAAGAAACTGACGATGGAAGTTCCAGAATGAAATCTAATAATAGAGGAAAACGAAAACGACAATGAATGACGCAAATCAAGCTAAGAAGATGAAAAGCTAAAAGAAAAAGATTTGTTTGGTTATTTACTTGGTTGAAACGTTTGGTTGACGTTATATTAAGGGATGAGGGCGTGTGAGGTTAAAAGCTTGGCTAACCACTTGGTCAGCTAATTGTATTGGTACTATATTATATATTCCTTTAGTTAATTAGAGTACTATATTTTAAAATAATAATTTTATTATATATTTGACTTTTAAAGAATAAAAATAGAACTTCACTATCTATTTAACATTTTTTATAATAGATTAAATTAAAAAATTAACTTAAAAAATAAATTAAAATGATAATTTTAATAATAATAAATAATAAAAAAAATGTTATTAGTTTTTCTCATTTGTGTGTCCGTTTAGGTTTTTCTGTTTTTTTTTTAATTCTACATTGCGTTATGAGAGTTACTTTTGGAGTTTTAATATGTATGAATTATATTTCATTATTTTGTGTATACTAAGTTTTTTTTTTTTATATGAAAGAAGTAGTACCAATAACGGCAACATAATATATTTACGGGACCGTCTAAAATCAGCTCAAGCATTTTGAGCGCTTCTAATGCGTCAGAAATTAAGATCATTAGATTATGTTTACAAGAAATCCAACGATTGAGATGAAATTTATGTAAAACTTCTTAAAAATTAGAAAAAAGGATATTAAGTATTTCAGAATTCTAAAAGCACCGCGGTGCTGAGACAGACTAGAACATTGCGGAACCCTAGGGGAGAATAGGGTTTCACCATCCGACGATGCTTGTAAACGCTACCTCGGACAAATGTCGCAATATCATTCCAAATGCCGGCGTCACCAAAGTTAATGACAAGGGGAGAGCAAAGGAGGCAACGACACCGATGTTGACGAGGACGACGGGGATGGGGAAGACCTAAATTACATGGTTTAGGTGATGAAGACGACACAGATGGGGACAACCAGGTATTACCGTGGTTGTTCACGCGCCATAGATGCCCAAAAAAGGTTTTTGTTTTTCCCTGATTCTTGATCTTCTTCTTTTAATCTTTATTTTGCTCAATTGTATGCTTAAGATTTGTTCCCCAATGATGAATTGGATTAATCACATATGGAAAATGAGTAATTTTGTTTTATTTTGATTGATGATCAAGCCACCTGATCACTGATCAATGAAACAAGCAATTCTGAAATCTATGGTAGGATTGATTAGTGTGTCAATTGCCAATGGTGGCGCTAGTTCTTCCTCTTTATACATTAATGACATAGTTTGATGGATCATCCATGTGATTAAGTTGGATAATTGATTCCCTTATTGGAGGGTGGATTTGTACAAATGATTCATGTTCTTCAACACATTGGATCTGGGTGGGGTGGGATGCAAACTTCTTGTGTTAACATGGTTGTTTTGCATACGGAAGAGATTCAAAAAATTGCGTGATATGCAATTTGTTCATTCTTTCATAGCCTCTGTTTTTGTATGTACAATTAACACAATCTTTGTGGCATTGTATAGTTTAGGGTTAGTCTAATATTCTAATTACCAATTTTTTTAAATGAACCAATTCAACTTAGTACTCACTATTCAAACCTATAAAAATGTGTACACATTCTACATTTTACACTCATTCCTAAAGGGTGAATGCCATATTTATCTGTCTCTTTCTTCTCATTTACCGCAGATACCTTGC
>JASCZI010060633.1:0-13252 GCA_036250425.1 Stylosanthes scabra | reverse complement strand
ATTAGCAGACCTTTGACAATTTTGTGGAAAAATGCCTTCACAGAAGTGCTAACTGAGATATACAATATTGTGAGTTGAAAGAGCTTAGAAGCTGTGAATGACACTGTAGCACTGCTTAAGGGACATATCATACATCTTGGAAACAAAGATGATGTCTCATGTGTTAAGAAATCTAGTTGTAAATCGACATGGTTTGTGAGAGAACAAAGAAAGGGAGTTCATCATCTAGACAGTGAAAAATAGAAGTATACTGAAATATTTATTGAGAATGCATATGAATTTATTCTTATGCTATTTTATATGTAACAGAGCTCGTGTGCATTTTTGCACTAAGTGTTCTATTTGTATGTATAGACATGCATGAACAAAGATAAATTCCTTAGATGTACTGAGAGAACTATTATCTTTTTAATATTATTTTGATAAAAAGAAATAAACAAATATAAATTTTATTGTTCTGCTCTTTTATTTTTCTTGCTATTGAATTTTTGCAGCAGAAATAAAAGGACAAATTAGTATATTTGTAGAGCTTTACATTTATTTATATTCTTTCACCTATGCAAGGATTTGCAAGCAAAAGCAAGCAGAAAGAACAGCTCAAATTAACTCTACTCTTGTAATAATAATTCCTTCCACAACCAGCAGTCCACTATTACGTATCTTTGACCAGTTTAAAACTTGATGCTATCTGCAATTATGGTAATTTTTGTTAACGACAAGCCAATAAAATAGAAGCCATAAAAAAAAATTTATAAAAAAAATTAAACACAACTTCACTAAAAATCATATATACATGGAGCGAAATAGAGTGTTTAAAGTTGTTTAAAGCTCACAGTTCACACCACCCATTTCAATTGTAATTAGAATTTGTAGAAAGTAAAAAATATTTTAGATTATACCAAAAATCCAATACACAGGAAAATTGAAAAGTTGAGTAATGTAAGGGAAAGTACTTTGTGGATAAGAATTACAAAGCAAAAAAAAAGAAGAGATAAAATTGATGGAGGTAAGAATGAAGGGGAAGGCTACTATCCAGGAGAAGGGTTAAAGCATGTAATGACATTGAAGATGATGAGGCGAACAAGCTTCTCCAAACTTGCAATTATTAGTGAAAGCTTCGTTCTTAACCTGTTTAGTATTTAGTATTCACTATGGTGGTTGTTCTGTGTTTTGAATTTGAATTGAGAGGGATAGAAAATTATGCTATAACAAGTTAATTTTAAAAAAATCTGTGTCATATTTAAAAATTCAATAATTAATAATATAACCAACATGGGATTATATTTAAAATTATTTTTTATGTGCACATCTGAAACGCCCAAAATAATTAGGTGCATTAAAGACAGACCCATATATCCACATTTGGATATCCACTCTGAATTGGATTAGGAAACGTTAATGAGTTATGTTCAGGTAGTATGAGATTCATAATTAAGAAATCTTATAAGGACAGCGGTAAAACAATAATTTCAGGATTGATAATTAAATTAATTTCAATAAAAAGGAAGACTTAGAAAATATAAAATATCTTACTGAACCTCGTTGGGGACTTGGGATGAGGGCATGGTTTAACTTTATCCTCGACTATTCTATATCCAATTATCATCAAGAGAATTTTAGATGATTATAAAGAGAATCGGACCTTTTTATTTTTCTTTATATCTTCTTTCTATTTTCTTGCTCGTGTATCATCAAACCATCGCTCATTAGTACAACATTAACATTATTTGATTTCAAATTTAAAGTAATTCCTACATTACATTACTCTCTTCAAATTCCACTAACTCTCCGTCTTTACTTCATCAAAACCATACGTAATCGATTGAACACTACTTAAAAATGATTATTTTGCTCACAACTGAAAAGTTTTAAATATTCCAAAAAATTCTTGTTCTCATTTAACCATGCAAACATATCTTTTTTTTAATCATTCAAAGAACCTATTTGTAATGACTATCCTTTATTTTTTTATTCATTTGGTCAATGTCCTTTCCATCATCATTGCATATTTTTATTTATCAGATATAAAATAAAATGGATCCGCTTCTTGAATAAAAAGTATAAATTATTCAACTATTCTTTTTATTATTAGAAAAAGTTTAATAGCCATAACTTTTTAAATTTTGACTTTTATTTCTATTTATAAATTGTTGTTGAATTAAATACATAATATTAGATGTTATAAATACATAATTACAAATATTATTTATATGTAATAATGGATATTATGTTAAATATATTAATTTAATATTATGATTACCTATCATTACTCTTATTATTAAAAAAAAATAAATTTATGTGTACCATTGTACACATATACACACTATTTAGTAACACAGAAAAATATAATAAATTTCATTTTTCTGTGTTGCTAAATGATGTATACAGGTGTGTACTACCCTTAAAAAAATAGCTGACCCACCTAGTGGGACAAGACTTTGTTGTTGTTGTAATATTAAAAAAATAATAATAAACACTTGACTACCTATTAATCTTAACTAGATTTAAACCCGCGCGATAAGCGCGTAAAAATACAAAAATATAAAAATGTATTTTCTAATCTTAGAATTATTTTTTAATCTTAGAAAATAAGATTACTTAAAATTATGTGATAAATTATTATTTATAGAATTATTTAGCTAATTTTAAAATATATGTAACTAATACTATATATACACAAATATTCTTATATATTTTGTTAAACCTATTATTTTAATATATTTTTTTTATCTAATTGAAAAAATTATTTTAAGAAATTATGAATTGATAGTAATTAATAGGGTCCTAATTGATAACACAAATGTTCTTTATTATATTTATTTCATTTATTTAGTAAAGTTTTATATTTATTTTATCAATTTTTCATCTCATTGATTAATTCTATAAATAATATTCTTTTTAATATTTTTGTATTTTTCTGCGCATAAATTTAAAGACCAAAAAGAATTCTATTAAATTGTCACTTCAAAATACATAAATTGGACAATTTTCTCACAAATCCTACTTACATCACACTAAACCCTCTATTTTTCAATTCCTAATGTGTTAAATCTACTTGTTACATACAAAATTCACTTTTTCCATCTATTATAAATGCCATTACAAAATAAATATAATGAACAATAATAACACATAACTTAACAATTATTTATGTAATAAATAAATAAAATAAATATAGTCAGTTACAAACTAAATTTAGTGCTCACATGACAAATTTATAGAAAATTAAATTAATTAATTTAAAAATCTAGTAAATATAAAATTAATAAATTTATACACTTTAATTAAAATTATAAAAATATTCTATTCAAATATATTTATCTGACTTTATATGTTTGTCTTAATTTTTATTATTTTAAATAGTCTTTTTATATATTATTTTGTTGTTTTTTAGATTATGTTTAAATAATTTAATACAAAAATAAAACTATTAGAGGAAATGCAAGTATGAATATAATGTTTTAATAACTAAAATTAATATTTAACTTTTTTATTTTGTATTTAGTATGATAATATCATGTATTTTTTAACTTAAATCTATGAATTAATATTACATTTTTTCGTATTATCAAATGGTGTGTACTGTACAATGGTATAGATGTGTACAATGATACATCAAGTATTACCCTTACAAGTAAATTATATTTTAAAAAATGAGATGAATTGTTAAAAGAGGAAAATTAAAATGGTGATATATAAATGACAAAGAAATATATAACCAATAAATACCATCTGACTAAAAATAGAGAAAAGAAATATAAAATAAAATTATAAAAGATATCATATATTCTAATGTTTAACTAAGTAAAAAGACATCATATATTAGTAAGAATAAAAAGTAAACAGCAAAAAAGACATCATATATTCTAGTGTTTTAAAGAATTCATCACTCATATATCAAATTTTTCGAATACTTATATTAAACATTAGTAAAAGACTAAGAACAGTAGAAGCATTGAAATAGCTAGAATAAGAAGTATACGATTATGTAAAAAGAAGAGGAAAAAAATAATATTTAGCGAAAGTTAATTTCACTGTCTAACCGTTTGCTTGTCGCCTTCTTAAGAGAGAGATTCTAACAAAAAAAAAAGAGTGATTGTGATGGTAGAAGTGGCGAAAGCGGTGATGGTGTCATGTTGGTGGCGGTAAAATACGAAAATGATGGTGGTTATAATGACAAAAATGATAGTGGCGATGGAAATGATATAAAGATAAACGTTGGTGAAAGATAAGAAAAGAAAAAAAAAACGTCCGTTGACTATTGTTGTTCAGAAATTCATCGTAAGTAAATATAAGGGTGAGTAATAATACATAATGAATATTTTTTATTATTCAATATTAAAGAGAAATAATGTAAACATTAAAGACATAGAGAATATGAAGAGTAACCTATATAAAAGTAAATGATATAAGAATATGAAAAGTATATATAGAATAATAACCTAAAGAAAAAATAAATGTCAATATGTCATATAAAGTAACTTAAAGGAAAATAAATATCATAAAAATGTGAATTAAAATAAAGTAGAATCCTAAGTTGAAGCTAAGATCAAGTTATAATAAATAAAAAAATAAGTCAATGCATGCTACATTGGAAAAAAGTATAATATGGCAAAATAGGAGAAACTTGAATATTTAAAAATAATTTTTAAGCTACTTTAATTTTTCCTTTAATAAATTATAAATAAATAGATAAATAGATCAACCTTAGCAATGAAAGTATAGAATAATTTATATAAAAGTAATTAACAAAAGAATATAAAAAGTTAAGTTTAAATAGCAAATAGAAAATGATAGAATTTTCCAATATAATAATATCACATTAATGAGAGAAAATGAAATGGTGTTAGGAATGAGTGTTATCACAAAGGAGATAATGAATGAATATAATAATGACAAATTAAAGACAAAAAATGAAATGAAATTATATAAGGAGATTTGAGAAGGTAAGTTGATTTAGAAAATGCCATTTTGTAAGTTTTGTTTATATGGCATGATTTTAGAATGTTGAAATTTTAAAATGCATTATGGAATTATCTTGGTCTCTCCTTTTATAGATTATAATAGATAATAGATAGTGTAACATCCCAAATTTTAGAGATTAAATTCTTCACCTTTCGATTTTACCCAAATTACACCCTGATCCCAAGACTTTGTTTAATTCTAATTTCTACCCATCCTAGGTGATCCTACTACGCACCCCTCACTTAAACCCTACCCATACACCCCTCAGTTATTATTGCCATTATTATCAGACACACAGACACACCCGTTTTCCCCCACTCTTCGAACACAACAACTCACAACATTCATCTCTCTCTCACGGACAATATACACACACTTACAAACATTCAACACACACACCATACACCCACACACGGCTATGGAGGAAGGAAAGGGAGAGGCGCCGGCGCCGGCAAGGGGGCCATGGCGCTGCTGCCGTCGAAGAGCCGAGAGAGAGAGAGAGAGAGCTCGAGGAAGGGAGCTCCGCCGCCGCCGTGATGAGAAACGGAGAGAAGGAAGCTTCCTCCACTTCCGTTGAGGCTCTCGCCGTTCACCACCAAGGAAACCGCCGAAGCTTCGTGTGTGGCGTCGCCGTTCTTGAAGCCATCACCACCACCATCTTCGAACTTCCGCCGTCGCCTTTCACGGAGGAGCCGCCTTCGAGCTCGCCACTTCCAAAACCAAGCCCCTCACCTTCGTGTCCTTTTCGCCGCCGTCAATGGAAGGAGCCACCGTGCTCCTTGCCGTCACGGTGAAGGAAAAGAAAGAAGGAACGGTTTGGCAACCGAACCAGGCGAACCGGACCAAACCCGAACCGGACCGGACCGAACCTAGCCGAGCCAAGCTTAGCCGAGCCGAGCTGAGCCAAGCCTAAACCAACCACCACCATCTTCGTGTGCTTGCTCCGCCGCCGCTGTTCTGTTCGGTCACCGTGTTTTAGTCGCCAGAAACGACGCTGTTATCGCCGTCATGAACTGCGTTGCGGATTAGGAGGAAAGTGGATTGGTTACGGTTCAACTGTTGTTAGAGATGCTGATGTAGCGCAGGAGCTTACGGTAATTGCGTTAGTGCGGAATTGACTACCCGAGGTAGGGTTTAAATGTTTTGAAAACGGAATACTTGATAAGTTAGCAATTGAATGCAAATGGATAAATGCTGAGTTGAATAAATGTTTATGTTATATTTATGACTGAATAATTGGCTTAGTTGTTGAGTCTTGAGTAAATTGTGATAATTTTCTGGTGTTTTTACTGTTGCCTTGATTTTGAAAAGTGACTAAACCGTGGTTTTGACTGTTTGGAAATTATTTACTTGACTTTGAAGTTACTTGGCAGCAATGGTCTTATATCAAAAAGTGTTTCAAGATGGTTTAAAATAAGCTTGTTGTCGTATTATGTTGGATTATACTTGATATTGATGGTTGCTTGGTGCTGTCGTAACATTTGGTTTATTATACTCGTTTGAAAGAATGATTTTTAATGTTTTAGAAAGGCTGATTTTGATCAATGAAATTATTTGACAGCTGATGGTTTAAATGTAGTTGAGTTTGACTGATTTGATGAATATTGAACTGTGTTGATGATGATTGAATGATAAATTGATGATGAGTTTGATGATATGATGAATTATTTGAAATGTGTGAAATTCGTGAGTCAGGGTGAGTGAGGGGGATCCTGAGGAGATCTAGCGTACCTACCTGACAATAGCGAATGTATGATGAGTGGTTTAAAGAACGTTTCCCCTGTGGCGCATGGAAATTAGACTCATATGTTATGCCCTGTTAAGGCAATGGTGCTATATGCACAATGATGAGCGCACAGAAGTGAAACCAATCCGGTCAAGAGGGATCGGATCTGTCGGGCGCGGGTATAGAACCGACACATGAGCTCATGACCTGCACTAGGACTTTAGACATACATCATATGCATTTGATTGTATTGTTTGAGTTTGAATTAATTGGGTTTGCCTATTTGACATTCTGCATCTATATATTGTTTGCAGTAACTGCTCTTTATCTGTGTTTTACTTGTTTGAATTGTTTGTGTTTGTCTTGATTGAGTGAATGATTGAATAAGTTGATGAATGTGATGATGAAATGACTATTTTGGGTTAAATAGTGTTATGTTGGGATTTTGGAGATTAAACGGGTTCTTTAACTACTTCCAAAAAGGATTTTCTAAACTAAGTGTGTTCCAAATAATTTTCTTACTTGAGAAATCGTTTTAAGATGGTATTTAATTATTTGTAGAACGTTGTATATTTTGATAGTATTCTTGGAAAGGTGAGAATGTGGCGTTTTTGTTCTCACCCCCTACAATTATATATTTCAGTGACAGGTTCAAGATAGCTCTAATTGGAGTCAAAGTCGCGAGAATGGATTTAAATATTTGTTGGGTTATGTAGTGGATACGGTGTCCCCTCGCCGTTTGTGTCAGAAAGGTAAAGAGGGATAGGTTATGTATTTGGGTTGTGTAATTATTATATAATAATATTATGTGAATAAGTATCCGTTGAGTTTGCTGGCTGAGTTTATTGGAAACAGGTTAAAGACAAATATTTGGTAATGTGCTAAATACAGAGGAGGTTCTGTCCGTTTTTCTAGAAAAATGTCGTACGAGTTAGTTAGAGGCTCAATAGTAAATGACCATAGTATTAAATAAAAAGTTTTAAAAAGTAAGTAATGCTCTAATTTAAGCGCGATCATGAGGTGCGAAAATCTAGGGTGTTACAGATAAATATTTAGTAATCACAAAAGGGAAAAATAAGCCAAATTAATCAACTACTGTTTAGTATGAATATACAAAAAAAGAAGTCATCACCAAAGAAATGGATGTCTATTTTGTTGAAGTGAATACAAATAATTTGATTAAAAACTACGACTTAGCAATTGGAGACAAATTAGGAATCTCAACATAAACCAGGAAGCTCAGGTAAAGCCATTTAGCCATATGCCCATAACTACCATGCATATAGAATTATTTTATCTATCTCAACTTTTGAACTTTCATGGATCCTTTATAATCTACTTTATCTTGAAGAGATAAAAAGATGTCCACCAACTCAATATATTGCAAATTCCCCAAATCCAAAAACAAGTTTGCTGAACCTGTTTACTTTTATGCTCAACTGCCTTTCCAGTTTGGAATGAAAATAAAGATTGCACAATGTTACGTGTTTATTTTTGTTTTCGAAACCTTTTCATGCAACAAAAAATATTGTTTAAACAATTAAAGTAAAATTATACCATTACATCTGTATTAAGTATTAACAACTAAAAGTAAATTATCTATCTTATATAAACAATTACTTCTATAACAAAAAACAAAAATAGGGATACATGTTCAACAAACATTTATAATGATTTATTTTCTCTATTAATAAAATGATTTTTCGATTATAATATTTATAAATTATATATAAATAAATAGTAAATCATTTAAAATTTTAAATATAGCACAAATACACTCTAATAACATACAAATATTGATACACTTTGAGTGACATTTTCATCCCAATAAAGTAAAATTTGTTAACAATTGCATTGATGTCCAGGGTAATTTTTTTTACCCTATAAATAGATAATGTCAAAGGTAAAGTTAAGCTAGGGATAGTAGAAAGAAACTTACATACACACATACATAAAATTAATGCCAATCAACAATACCTCCAAGCGTGGTGGATCCAACTCCTTCCCATACTTCATTGAAACCCAATTCCTCATTGTCAACACCTTCCATGTCATAGTCCCACCAACCGCGACCATTTTCATCTGCTCATAAACAAATGATTGTACATATTTCAAACATATTTTTCTAAATTCAATATATTAAAGTGAAAATGTAAAAAACTAAAAATCATACAGTGATTATAGACAGGTTTTGGTTTTTTGTGGCTAGAATTAATTTCAGTTTGTGATTTCTGTCGCCTTCGCTTGAACTTTGATTCACCTCCAACTCCAAGAACCACCACATTATTTCGAACAGTTTGGTTCTCACTTCCACCTGTTAACATACAGAGCTAAGTAAGGTATTGAGAGCAAACAAAATTGCTATTAATTATTAAAACAGGTAAATTTTAAAATTACACAAACTCATCCATGAAAATCTCCCACCTGTTTTAACCGTCCAATTAAGCATATCCATAGGAGGAAAGAAAAAGGGACTGGAAGTTTAGCATGTCCTTATTTGTGATCAAGAGTTCTACAAGTATTTGACTTTTCATTTAGATAACATATAGTCATCTGTTCATTGCAGTCTTTCTAATAAAAGCAAACACAGAAAATTGGAATCTATTTCTCATCTTTCTAATTTCTGCTCATTCAATAAACCTAGAACACTGAACTCATCTGGGTAAAACTGGTTTAAAAATATGTGCATATAAGCAAAAGGCAGTTAAGTTGGTGATTCAGATAATCAGATGTAGTAGTAATTTCATGCTTAGGGATTGACCATAAGGTAATATCATGGTAGCCACTAAGAAAATGTCTATTGGTAATAGACAGCTTTCCTTAAGTAAGACCACAAAATCACTGAAAATCTGCCCCCTAAAAGTTAAAAGAGACAATTTTGTCTACTAATCTATTAGTCAAAATTGGTAACCAACTAACAAAAAGTTCTTGTCAAACAGGGAACTAAAACCAGGATAAGATTCTCACCAAAAACATGCCCAAGACAAATGAAATAATGCTATTTGTGATCCACATGAATTCAAAGAGATTGTCACAATAAATTATTTTTACAAGAACTTCAAGCAACCAAATACAGAACATCACATCTTATTATGACATTAATCACTATTTTATGCAAAGAAGCTGATGGGCTATAAGTCAATAACAAGTTAAGATAGTGGTCAATAACATTATGGAATTGAATTAGTTGCCTTAAAGATGGTTTGAAACTTCCAGCCAGTCAATAGCAGTGCTATGGTCATATTTATTAGGATGTTTAGGGAGGCTAACCTTCAAATGGATCTTTCCTTTTCCTTGACTCCTGACTTTCATCTGCCACAGAAACTGAATTTTCTAATTCATCCGCAGAATGAAGACCCACAAAGTCTTCCTTTTCTTCTTCAGTATGCTTGAACCTTTCAAAAATCACTTGGTCATTGCCATTATTACCACATCTCTTTTCTTCGACTACAGGTCTTGTCTGTTCCACTGTGGGTATTCTTAGACCCAGAGGTGACAGAAAAGGCGTTGATTTGCCCTTATTTTTCAAAATAATAGCAACATAAGATAAGAGAATAGCACCAGAAAAAACAAACATGGGCTTATGAATTCAAAAACGAATAAATCAACAGTTCAGCATGCTTTAATTTTCTTTGAAAAACTTGTAGTAAGCAATTTTAGAAAGAACATTTGCTGCTCAAAGAGTTGAGTTATTTGTATTTATTAATTAGCATACCATGTCTACTGACACCGGGAACTTTGTGTCTAAATAATGAGAATTTCAAGTTTATGGAACTGGAGAGACAGTAATTGATAACAGTATCAGATAAATCCCATTTCAAATCCCTACTACTTAAACATGAAACCCCCAATTTAAACTGGCACATTAAATCATCATCAGCTAAGCCTTTTTCCCACTAGGGGGTTGGCTACATGGATCAAAGACGTCATTACGTCATGTCCATGCATTGAGATGCGACCTAATTTTACGTTGGCTGTCGCAGGCCTAACACAACCCTACATGGTTCCAAAGACGTTAATTGCGTCGTGGGCATGTATAGGATACAACACTGTTTTATGTTGGCTATCGTAGGCCAAACAACCCTCCTCATTTATCCGGGCTTGGGACAACCCTAAACTGGCACACTAAATAAGCGAGTAAAAATAAGTGAGTTTCTGAGGTCAACTCATCAGTTGGTGATTCCTTCTTCTTCTTCTTTTTATCTTTTTATTTTGGTGGCTGGTAAACTCTTAAACTCAACCAAAGCTAAATTTTAGATACTGGTACTCAAACCCAAAAATAAATAAATAAATAATGAAGTTATCAAAGGACTATCCATAAAATTAAAATCGGAAAGAAAAAAAAGGAAGAGAAAACGACGATGATAGAAAATGACCTGAACTGTTTGAGTAAGAATGGTTGAAGATTTTGACAGCTTCCGATCCAGGAAGTTGGAGAGAGAAACCTGCGCGCTCTGGCTCTTTCGCGAAGCTAATTCATTCCTCGCGTTTCCTTCAGAATCAGTAGACCTGGTTCTTCCACCAACAATCAATCAATTAATTAATTTCAGATTGAATTCATCAAGTTCCTTCTTATAGCTAAGCATATCTTCAACAAGCAGAAGAGAATATGATGATGTAACTTACGGATTGGATGGGAGAGAGCGGAAGGTTGAATCAATGGATCGCTGTCCGAAAACCCTAATCGATGGCGATGCGCGTTTCTTCGACTTCGAGTTCATTCTCTCTTCCGCAGCTGATGCCTGATGCTTCAGAATTTGAATCATGGAAATGCAGCAACGGAATTTGTTTTTGAATTTTTATTTACTGTGGCGGTGGTGAAAAAAAATTTCCCGGGAAAAAGAATGGGAGTTTCGTTTTCTATGATTCGAAAATTTCATTTCGCGGCAAAAAATGGAAAGTGGTTTTACTATGCTGCCCTTCGTTTCTTTGTTCACGGAAAAAGAAAATTATATTGATTTGACAAAATAACTCGTAACAAAAGAAATTGACAAGATAGTTAAATATTTTGTTTTTCAAAAATTATTTTTAATTAAAGACAGACCAGTAAAATGATTAGGTCTTACTATATCTTATTTTGTCACATTATATCTATATTTCTTTGTCCACATTACCCTTATTAATTATTTATTTTATTATGTCACATTATATCTATATAATCATCTAATCAATCTTGTTATATCCTAAAAAAAGTCTTACTATATCCTAAACAAAAATACTTTCTATATGATAATAATAATATATATAATATAGAACACTCTAATACAAACTTGAATTATAACAATAATTTAGATAATTTTATTTATTTAATTTAATGTTATTTTACAATTTATTAGTTTTTAAGTTTAACTTCATATTAGACAAAAGTAATTAATAAATATGTTATTATTATATTTGTGTAGACAGTTAAAAAATTTATAAATTACAATTTTCTAAATTTCGATCTTTTAAATAAAGTTTCAATCAAATATATTTTCTCATATATTTTTGAAAAATGAGATATTTATATCCATTTAATTTAATATTATTTTACTTAATTGAATTTATTTTAATGATTTCTTTAATTTTATTTTAAAACGGAAAGTGTTGTGTCTATATATATTCCGCTCTTTCCCTTTTTGTAATTCAACTTTACGAAATAACGAATCATCATTCATTTCTCTGTTTCAGTCTTTCGTTTTCTCTCGTTTTCCCTCTTTTTTCTTGCTCTCTTTCCATGGCAGAGAAGACGTGCGTGGTTTGTGATGAAAACAAGGAAGTTTGTTCGAATGAATGCATCTACGAACCACTCTTCCCCGCTGAGGACGACCAGAAGAAACGCGACTATTTCACAATTAAGGCACATTTACTTGCACTTGACCTAACAACGTTGCTTCCAAAGCTTCAAACAATGGAGGAGAGAAGAGAAGCCATAAGTGCTCTTCTCTGGCAAGCAAAGGCATGGGAGAAAGACCCGATCCATGGAGCAATGGCTGAGTTCAATGACCTCAAACAGGCATTGAAGGATGTTGAGGAGGGAGAAGACGAACTGAAGAATGCTGAGGAGAGTGATGCTGAAGATGATGATGATGCTGAAGACAATGAGAATCTCATCCAAGAAGATCGAAAGCTTCCTCCAAAGAAGCGAAAGTTCCACCATCTCTGAAACCCTAACAATTCCATGCGATTGCAAGACACGTCTGTTTTGTTGGTACTATTGAGTATTGAAGTAGCAATTTCAGGATTTTACTACATACATAGTAATAATTTTTCTAGCTTTGATTTCTTCTATGTCAGTGTCTACATATAGCCATTGTTTGTGCATATTAGTGTGTATGTAAATCAATGACAGATTACAGATTATATCAATGACAGATTACAGGATTTAACTTCTTATTTGCAGTCTTGATTAGTTTATTTACTTACATATTTTAGCATGTGCTTGAGATCTCATACAATTTCTATATGGAGAAGATGGTATGGATGCTGTTTGAATTGAATCACAGAATCTTGATTCCTTGAAAATGAAAAAGTCAGGCTTTGATAGGGCCTTTAGGTATGAGTTTGATAACGAGAACTGGA
>JASCZI010060632.1:48672-61794 GCA_036250425.1 Stylosanthes scabra | reverse complement strand
TGCACACAAATAACCATTGAAGCTAAACCAGAATGCACACAAATAACCATGCAGAATGCACACAAATAACCATCCAAAATGCACACAAATAACCATTGAAGTTAAATCAGAATGCACACAAATAATCATGCAGAATGCACACAAATAATCATTTAGAATGCACACAAACCATCCAGAATGCACACAAATATCAAGTAACCCAATCAAATCTTGAATCAGGCAATTAAAAGCAAAGAAGAAGAAGAAGAAGAAGAAGAAGAAGAAGAAAAAGAAGAAGAAGAAGAAGAAGAAGAAGACGGCGGCGAAGGAGGAGGAGGAGGAGGAGGAGGAGGAAGATGATAAACAAGACGACGACGAAGGAGGAGGAGGAGGAGGCGACGACGACGGCGACGAAGAAGGAAGATGATAAAGAAGAAGACGACGACGAACGAGGATGATGAAGATGACGACGGCAACGATGAAGAGAGTGCGTGTTCATCACGCGCTTTGGGGGGTGAGAGTGGGCTTGTTTGAGCGTGTGGTTACTGAAACCACTTGATTTTGCACTTGGTTACTAAAACCACTTGTGCACCTATATATATATATATATATTATTTTTATTTGTAAAACCCCGAATTAGAATTACAATACTAAATTGTTACATTGTTTAATTTTTTTAAAACTTTAAACCTATATTAAAATTAGAATTTTAAACTACTAAATTATTACTTCACTTGTTTAAAAATAATAAACCGTTTTTTTTTTAACTCTAAACACAATTAGAATTTAAATTTAAAATAATAAGAAACTCTTAAATTATGGTAATCATATTTTTTATTGAAAATTCAAAATTTTAAATGCAATTAATCTATGATAATAAAAAAGATAAAAAATAAAAAATTCTAAAGATAGCACCTAACCACATATATTCTCATATACTCAATATGTTGATGCTATTGTTAGCAAGAAAGTTTTAATGTTGTATCGAGTTAAATATTTGAACTTTTGAGATAGGAAACTCATCAAAGTTATTATTTTAAAATATTCAAAAATTGAGCAAAAAAGTATACATAAATTATTATAAGGTTTATAAAAATATATATAAATTTTTTTTAATAATCCAAATGTACATATAAATTTTTTAATATCCAAATATATACATAAAATATTCTAATAAAAAACAAAAAATGTATGTATATATTTGAATCATTAAAAAAATTTATATATGTTTTTAATGTAATAATAATTTATGTATATTTTTCTCTATTCTTTCTAAAATCTTTAGATCATAATTTAATTAAATATATTAAATTATTTAATATTTTTTAACAAATAATTTTACATAAAGTTAAAGTTAAAAGCTCAAGCTCAGAATAAGTTTTCACCTTTGATGCATCGAGCAGTCTTTATTTAGGCAAGTTCTTCAATCAAGGGGAAGAGGAATTTAGGCCAATGTATAATTTTAAGAACATTATTGGTATGTTCTAAAATATTAAAAGAAGTTTCATGCTAGAAATTAAAATTTAGGATTATAGGACACGGCCGCACACAGACAGAGCTCCAACTCCCCGCCTCCCCTGCATTCTTCTTCTTCTTGGCTTCTTCTTAGGGCTTCATTTCTTCGTCCGTCTTCATCAGTTCAGTCACGTCTCACGGACACCGCCAAGCACCATCAACCAGCTTTCTTCCATTTCTTCCTCTCCAGCGTCCACCACGATTCGCAGCGCCGATGATCATCGCGCCGTCACCCGCTCCTCGCACCGGATCTCTCTGGTCCTATCATCTCTCAGATTCTCGACTTTCTCACTTCCGTTCCAGCAGCTCATTCCTCGTCGTTCATTACCAGGAGCGGATAAGTCTTTCGGCAGGTAACTTTAAATTAGCATGGGTAAACATGTAATTTTAAAAAAATCAAATTTTAAATAGTTGTTGATTGTGGTGCCAATTTGTAATATTTCAAATTTTAGAAACAGCATCTGTTTATATGGTACTCTTCAACGAGGTCCATTGAATACAAGTCCCTGTATATATATATGTCCAAGCTCCAAACTACAAAAGCGTGATTGTTCATGCTCGATTGCTCGCATTCCAGAGTCTGTAGTCACAGTGAAGAAAAGCTGCCAATGGAGCAGTAACGTAGTGATCTCAAATTCGCGACAGAGAAATAATAAATGTACAAAGTTCTTTCCTTTCTGTTTGTATCTATTCTCTTACGTTTCCTCCCTCTCTCTCTCTCTCTCTCTCTTTCGAAAAGAGGGGGGAAAAGCCGGTGCTTATTGTTTTTGATTCTGAACACTCTTTTTTGTCATTGCTGATTGTGTTTCGTTCTTCCTCTCTCTCTCTATCTCTCTCTCTCTCTCTCTAATTCATTGACCATGTCCATTGTTTCTCCGAAGATGAAAGATGATTCACATTATGGTGGAGCTACGATCAGTTGCAAATATATTGAATCGCGAATTTTGTTAAGTTATAAGTTATGATGCATGAATTTGAATATGAAGCCTGGATTCTGAATTCTTTTGCTGTGTTCCTGATCTCATTCCAAGAGAATTTCTTTTGTTTCGGTTCTGTGATTTGTGATTTTACGTTATTTTATTTGTTGGCAATAACGTATTGAAGAGCGTTCTCTGAACCATTCAGATACACAGTGGATTTTGGCGGAGACTAGATAACTTGTTCAAGAAAGATTGAAGGAAAATGAAGAACTCTGCTTCAGATCGCAGTTTCTACCTTGAGAGCGAAGACGAAGATGAGGAGAAGGATTTGAACAATGTAGATCAAGGAAACGATTCAGACGATTCCAATGAATGGAGTGAGAACGATCCAACGAGAAAACCCAGTTCATACAGCATGGCATGGCCTCAAAGTTACAGGTTGACACATTATCTTTTGTGGATTTCTTTTGTCGTTTTTCATTTTCTGGTAATGTCAAGTAGATCCTATATTTTCGGTGGAAAAGGTTAATTCATCCTTTGACACTTATTTTAAATTAAACGGTTGAATTGTGGAAAGGTAGATCAGAGATGAGGGAGGGAACACAGGTGGGGACCACGTTCTGATCAATTGTTGATAAGATATTTGTTTAAATGAGACATCAGAGCGTGAAAGAAAACATTATTGGAACTTAATTATGCATTTCAGATTTAGAGTTTTAATATTTTATACCATATCGGCATATCCTAATTCTACAACACCATCTTTGCTATTGTTGTAACTTGTAAGAGTTAGATTTTTTCAACTAATTTCACTTCTTAACTAATGTATGTGTATAATATGAAACTTAAGTAGTTAACATCAGCCATGGAAGAAACAAATCTGCAAATTTTTACATTATTTATGTAAAGGTTTTTGAAAAAGTTTCACTTGCCAAGACTGCTGAATTACTGGTTATTACATTATGTTGATTAGATAAAAAAATCTATTGCATCAATCTGTTTCAATTGATGTTTCAGGCAATCCATTGATCTGTTAGGTAGTGTACCATCACCAAATATTGAATTCTTGGGCACTACCTCCCTATCAAGATTAGGAAGTTCTTTTATTGTTCCACCTTTGGTAAAGAGACAACCCCCAGTTCCAGATACAACTCCATCAGCAAAGAAACCTCTGCTGCAACCAACGGAAATTGATGAACAGCGGCGTAGCTCCCGTTTTCTGTTGAGGAGGGGTTCTACTAGGAAGGAGGTTTCCAAGGTTGGTCATGAAGTTCACTTTTCAGGCCAATGCACTTTTGGTCAAGCTGTGCTTAATGGTAACTAGTGGAACCTTGGCTTTCAATATGTACTGGTGTATGATTGTGCCTCTTGGTGAATTTAGAAAGAAAAATAAATGGAGTTAAAGAAAAAAAGGAAGAACATAATACTGAAACTATATTAGATATGCAAAATAATATAGGAATATGGGATATTGAATACATAATTAATTTAATCAATATGGAATAAGTCTAGATGTTTGTCTTAACTAGTAGTTAAACTTGCTCTACTCTTGCAATAGGAATAGTCTCACCGTAATTATTTTCTAGGATTTAGGATATTTTGGAAGTTTACCATTGTCATATTATCTTCATATTGATACACTTTTGTACAGTATTATGCATATGAATATAGTTGTGAAGAACTATTGTGGTCCTCCCTTGTGTAAATACACCTCATTGGATAATTTCCCAAAGAATCATGAATAGGTGGTCTAGACCAAGTGTTCTAATGTCATATATCAGTCTTCCCTCTGATTTAAGGGACCACAAATCAGCCAATGGCACAAACCTCAGAAAACAATGTTGTTGATAGTTCATGCAAATTTGTCACATCTCTACTTGGCAGTGATCCATTGCTTCTTTATGCTGAGTTTCTGCTTATGTTCAGATAAATACTAGCCTTTGGCATTTCATTTTTTTTCCCCCTGATCTTTAACGATAGGTTATCATTTAGCATCAAGATGTCTGGGTTTGTCTAAAATTAACTTAAAAACTAAGATACAATGAAATGATTATTTTGTAATAAACTAACTACTATTGCAAGGATGAGATAAATTGTGTGCAAGTATATGTCTGAATTTTTAACTACATTTTTTGAATATCAAGTTTTTAATTGAAGCGTTCATACTGGCTTAATGTAAAAGATCAGCTTCCATAAAAGCATAAACTATTTGGTTAAGGTGCTGTGTTAATTTTCCTAGAGCCCTAAATTATTAGACTAAGAACCAAGGTTGGTTTATAGATAACTAAGCCTTATGTTTTCATAACCAGTTATGCACCAAAAACTAGTTATTTTTAATAGAATTGACTGCCTGACACATACACTTATACCAAGCTCTTAAGGTGCTTCATTTATGACTTATTTTGAGTTTCGCAGGCATAAATGCTCTTTGTGGTGTTGGAATCCTCTCTACCCCTTATGCCCTCAGAGAAGGTGGATGGGCTGCACTCTCAGTCTTGTTCATATTTTCAATTTTCAGCTTCTATACTGGGTTGCTGTTACGTCACTGCTTGGATAGTGAACCTGGGCTTGAGACATACCCTGACATTGGCCAAGCAGCTTTTGGTTCTAGTGGACGTATTTTCATTTCAGTAAGCCTTTCCAGCTGACTAATTGTTAATCTTATTTGTGTATGCAATTTTTCTTCAAAGGGTTAGATTCAGGAAAATAAAGCTCTAATCTTTGTTAGCCTTTTTTTGGCCATTTTGTGAACGCAGGTAATATTATACACGGAATTATATGTAAGTAGTACATTTCCCTTCGCTCAGTGAGTTTTCTTTTTTTTTCCCCCACTATATGTTATTTGTGTAGTAAAATAATACATTAACAACTTATCTTTGTCTCATTAAGTAGACTCAGCTATATGGATTAGGCGATGCCATAGGGTCTTGTAATTGTTAAGAAAAGATTATTTTTAAGAGGTTACTTGTTTGGGTTGAGCAGTTGGTTATTATTGCTAATTTCCTCCTATGACCTTGAGTATAAGATGGAGTACTTTATTTTATAATGAATCTTCTTTTACACCTTTTAGAACTTAATAGGACATTCTTCACCAATGTTGGAGTGCTTATAGACTACAACAAAATGGTGTTGTTGAGCATAAGAATTGTTATTGGAGTGAAGCAACTAGTACTTCTTCATACACATGTTCTTACAAGGCTGAGTAATGTTTTTTTCACTTGTTATTTAATACATGTGTGCCTGAATTCCTTTTAGACAATAGCTAATACTTTTTATACTCACTACTTCCTCGGAATATTGGTTGTACTTGTTTTGTTCCAAATCTAATCCCCTATCAAACATTCTTCAATGCTTGCTCTTCCCTCTAAGAACCTGGTATTTGTAACAGAATAGGAAATAGAACAGTAACAATATAGAGAGGATATAGCTTCTTCCCAATGCAGTGCAAGATCATTGTTTCGGTCTAGACTCGGTAAAGTAATGTAGATAAGTTTTGAGGCACATACTGACAGCCTTCATTTCTAACACCCTCCAAATAAGTTACATAAACTTCCTAGATTCATCTGGTGTTTCTCAGTAGCCCGTCCCAAGCATAGTTTATCTGACTTGAGTCTTACATCGTAAAATTCTAAATGGAGGTAAATTTTTGAGTGTTTAACTGATTTCTTGTAATCTTGATGGTGGGTCAAGGTAGTTACCATCTTTTACTTAAAATATATCAAATATCTAAACTTAATATATCAATATTCTTTCATGCAGGCTTGTTGCATAGAGTATATAATTTTGGAGAGCGATAACTTATCTTCATTATTTCCAAATGCGCACCTAAGTTTGGGTGGACTTGACTTGAATCCTCATGTTCTATTTGCAATTGTGACCACCTTGGCTATTCTTCCTACGGTTTATCTTCGTGATTTGCGCATTCTGAGTTACCTCTCAGGTAAACTCTCTATTTTTGTGTTCATTTATTTGCACATAAAAGCCCTCTAGAATTAGTCCTATCGAAAAGATTGGTTCATCCGTCATTTTGATGGAAGACTAATTTGCCTTATAATAATATTTTATATAAATTGATAATTAATTAATTAATTTCCATGAGAAGAAAGATAAATAACAAATAAATTTTAATATAAGTTATATTAGTAATTAATTAAATTGTTTAAATAACGTTATAATTTTTACTAAAATAGTTCATTCATTAAAATTATATTTTATAATGTTTTTCAGTTGTAGGACATATTGAAAATGGAAAATATCAACTATATATGAAAGAAAGAATTATAATTTTTTTTTTGTTGACTATAAAATAAAAGGAAAGAAAAACAAAAACAAAACCAAACTAACAAGGTAAAGTTATCATAGCCTGGTCTTTCCTCGTAAGCATCTCGATCTCATTAGGGGATCAAACCATTCCATGTAATTAATATTCCTCCCGAATTGACAACAAATCTTGAATCTTGCTAATAATAAAAGAAAGAATTATATCCTTGCATGCTTTATTAGAAGAAAATAAAAAGGAAAACTATAGGGAGGTTTCACCTTGGGAGTCAATGGGCCATTCTTCATCAAAATCCTAACCCCGGCTGCTGCCTGCGTTGCCGCTCTACTTTTTCTTCTTCTTCCTCTTCTTCGCACCGCCACAACTTATTCTTCTTCCTCTTCCTTGCGGCTTCAAATCTCCGTCGTGAGGCGGCCCTGCAATGCTGCGGCAGCTTCTTCTTTTTCCACTTCTTTGTGCAGCCCCAACTTCTTCTTCTTTCTCTTCTTCGCTCCCCCTCCCTTGTTTCTGTTTTTGTTGTTGTTTGGTGTGAGCTGCGGTTGGTGGCGACAGTGAAGGAGTTACGGATGATAATTTTTATATTTTGTAGGTGATTAGTTTTATTCTATCTAATAATCACGTTTATTTGTTTGGATGTCACAAAAAAAAACGTTTATATGTTTGGATAATCACTTTTTATTTTTTTGAATGATAATTTTTTTAATTTTAGATGATCACTTACTTATGTTTTCAAAGTATTGCGTAAGATAGTCAAAAAAAAAAATTGTCAAAATCATAGTTATCAAACCCAATTTGACTTAGTCGGTAGAACCAGAAATCCAGTTTCCAAATTAAGTTGAGTCATTATTTGAACCAGTTTAACTTGGTCAAACTCGATCTAAACTAGCTAGACAAACCTAAGTCAAACTTGACAATGTTGTTATTTGTTGTACGTGATTTTTTTTATATCTTTTTTATTAATTACAATAAATTTTTGATTTTCATGATTATGTTTTTTATTCTCGTTTCCACAAATACTTGAAGGGTATAATAAATATAAACTACTTTAATGAGTTATCAAAATCTAAAAGCAATAGTGAATTTAATATAAAATAAAATTTTAAAAAATACTTATTATGAAATGGGTATGTAAATTATAATTATCTAATTATAAAAAGCAATAATAATAAAGTTTTATCGAATTAAGTGGAGTTAATTACATAAATCAAATGACATTATTGTACCATTTCCTATATCATGTTTGAGAAGTGATTGGGAGTACTAAAAGATATCCTAATTATAAACCTAACCATATATAAAGTAGATATTTGTCCAAAAATTTTATGTTCATTAATAAACATTTTTCTTTTATACTAGAATTTCTTATTCCTATTTTGCCCATATATTTATTTTCATATCCTTTCTCATTCTCTCAAATTTTTTATACAACAACCTTCTGAATTTACAAACAGAAAACAATGACTTGTTATCTTCTGAATCCAGAAAATTGGAACTTCTTTGTAATGCCAAGACACCTATCTTCCAATTTCACTGATGTTATTCATGATAGATTTGTTATTGAAGATTCTATACGCACTAAATAGGGCTGTCAAACGGGCGGGCCCGATCTATTTAGGCCCGGCCCGTTTAATCCGATTTTATACGGGCTAGAATTTTTCTAGCCCATCCCATTTATGGTCAGCCCGATGGGTAAATGGGCTGGCCCGTTTAATTAATTAATTATTTTTAAATAAAAATAAAAATTTTAATTTTTAACTTAAAAAAATTACTTTCGACAAAAAAGTATCTTTTTTAGCCAAAAAATATTTAAATAAATAAAGTTTTTTAGTTGATGGATCGAATTTTTGGGTTGAATAAGATAAAATATAGGAAAAAATATTATTTTTTAAAAAATTTAAAAATAAATTAAATAAACGGGCCAGTCCGATTAAGCCCGAATTTTTTTTTCTGGATTAAACGGGCTAGCCCCTTTAAATCCGGATTTTAAACGGTCCGGGCTCAAAGACGAAAGCCTGTCCGTTTAGACGAATAAACGGGCTGTCTCGACGGATTTGGCCCATTTTGACGGCCCTACCCCTAAATACTCAATCATCAGCTACAATTTCTCTTCTTTCCCTGTCAATGATTTCCTCATCAAAGATGAAGAAACTATCACCAATAAAGTGTTGAAGATTTTTATTTTAACTTAACTTTGGTTTTTGATTAATCGGTTCATTAGATATCTAATTTTGCTTTTCTCGATAAATTCTTTTCAACCAAAATCCCATTGGGAGGTGGGAGTACTACAAAGTACAAAAAGTAATAGGAAAACAAATTAAACACAAATAGATTCGCATAAAAAGAACTACTACGACATTTAAGACATATTCAATTTCCATACTCCTTATCTTCGGCTGTGGCATGCTTTCTCTCCTCCATTTCCATGCTCGATTGATCTTTGAAAGAAATTATTTGTCTATATGTAATTTTGCTTCTTTTTTTTTGGTTTTTCTTTAGAGGTTCCATATGTGACATTATTACTTTATTCTTCTTTTAAATTAAAAATTTGGAAAAATTGAAAATTAATAATATTATGATTAAGTCATTGAGGGTAAAATTAAAATAAGAAATTATAATTAAGGGAGAGAAATACTTATTAAAGAGACAAATTTTTTGGACAAGTGTTAACCTTATATAGTTAGGCTTATAATTAGGTTTATTTTTAGTACTCCAATCATTTTTCATCATGTTTATAGTGAATTAATTTACACTAATATTTCACTTGTCCACCTCATACAAGTTAGAGTCTTTTAAAGTCTTCCAATGCTTATGACTACTAGTCTATCTTCCATTTAATCCATCTTTTGATTAGATATTCTATCGATCTTCTTCCCACGATTCTTTTTAAGTCGAGATTTCAGCATACAATGGGCGTTACTTGTTCCTTATCATGTCCATCAATAACTTCTCATCCATTCAAGCATCTTCATTTTGACCACACTAAACTTATGTTCATCTTCACCCTTTACCATCCAACACTTCATTCCATACAATGTAGTTTAATCTAATGACAATGCAGTAGAAGTTACCCTTCAAATTCCAAGAAGCCTTGGTTAGGATTGAGAGATAAGAAACAATCCTTATCACTAGCTAAAATCCAAAGTGATATCTAAGATCAATCAATTAATTAACTTCTAGGAATTGAAGAAAATTAATTGGCTTTAAATAATCTCAATCACAAGTCCTAATCCACTTACTACTTGAGTTTAGTAAATGATTAGCATTAGTGAAAACAAACATCTCAACCCTAATTAAGAATTAAAATTCTACTCCATATTTAACTCAAACAATCCTAGCGTGTGCATAAATGCCAAACATCATAAATTATAGTAGTAATAAAAATCTAATAATACCCGATACAAAATGTCGTCAACAACAACTCAAACTAACATAAATAACATAAAAATAAACATTCATTAACATAATCAAGTCATAATCTAAAGTTTAACAATATTAGTTCAAGAATATAAAATAAAAAAATGGTAAGAGCAATAAATGAGAAATGACCAAAAAACATATTAACAAATTATCTTAATTAACAACTACAGCTAAGAAGCAATAAAAATAGAAAGTTGAAATTCCAAACTCTAGAGAAGATTCTTTCTAGAATTAGGAACATTGGTTTCCAAGTTTTTGTTTTTTCAATCTTTTGACGCTGTTGGCACATTCTAATTCTGAGACACTTAAACAAAATTCATCATGGGATCAAATAGCATAAAAGAAGATTAAGAAGTTAATAATTATAAGCGCCAAAAACATGTTTCACATATAACTTTACCGAAAGCAAAAATTCAAAAAATTCTACTCATTAGACCAAAATTGTGTAAGTTAATTAATAAACTCCATACTTTTAAACGTAGTTTTGAATGATCAAATGTAGTAAACATAGCTCATTGCCTTGTAAGCTAGCTGGATTATAATTATCTATTATTAATTATAAATACGGTGATGCTATATGTACCATTGTATACCTCTACACATCCCATTTACAACACGAAAAATGTAAATATCAGCACATAAAAATTCACAAAACACATTAATACAACATATAATAGCACAAAAACAATTAGTTATAGTACAAAATGAGATTTTCTAACAAAACGAGATTTTCTATTCTCCATACCTTGAATATTCTAACAAAACGAGATTTTCTATTCTTTTCTTTTTCTTTTTCTTCTGTTTTTTTTTAAGCTTTTTTTAGGAAAACCTTCATATAAAGCCGGTTACTTTCGTTGATAAATTTAGCCTATATTTGGATCTCAACTATCACATTAAAATATTATCATACTTTGGGTATTCCATTATATAACCTTTTATATTTTGTCTAGCATGTGGAGTTCTTGCAACAACTTTAGTGGTTCTCTGCCTTTTTTGGGTTGGCGTAGTAGACAACGTTGGCATTCACAGCAAAGGAACAACAATCAATCTCACAACTTTTCCAGTTGCTATGGGTCTTTATGGTTACTGCTACTCAGGACATGCTGTGTTCCCGAACTTGTATACAGCCATGGCAAACAGAAATCAATTCCCTGGAGTGCTTTTAGTATGGTAAACACAGCATAATGTTTTAGATTAGCAATTGGGGCGTGTAAATCATCTAGACCTTTGAAATTGAATTGGTTAAACTCTATCACATTGGGCAAAAGAAAAAGTTACTCTAGATTTCTCGGTTTTGATATATTTATGTATTACGTGATTCTCTCTACATGCAGTTTTGCACTCTGTACAGCTATGTATGCAGCAGTAGCTGTTATGGGATACACAATGTTTGGAGAATATACGCTGTCTCAATACACTCTTAACATGCCTCAAGACTTAGTTGCCACCAAACTTGCTATATGGACAACGGTATGCTCATTCTAATGTTTTTGAAGAACATACTTTTATTTATTTGATGGATTTGATGCCAAAAGAAATTGCACTTTTAATTTACAATTACTATGTTAGAGACTGAAGTCCAGGAAGAGGTAATTAGATGTAAAGTAAACCCCAGCAAGTTTACCAAAATAATAGTAATAATAATAAGGGTTTAGCTCATATGATAAGTTTTCTATTAATAAAAGGTCTTAAATATTTATATTTAATAAATGCATAATAAATACATTGAAAATTTAAACTTTTTTATATTTTAAATAAAATCTTTCCAAATTTATAATTTTATCATATCGCTAAGAGCATATGTTAACTAAATCCTACTAATAATAGCAGTAATAATAAAATAAACTAAGAATAGGAACAAATTAGACCGTATGAAATAGAGACTGAAACTGAGAGACTGAGATTGAGATTGAATTAAGTTTATTTTTAAAATTTATTAAGAAATAGATACTAAGAGAGACTAATTGAATTAAGTCAATGAGAATAAACAAAGGCTAATATTAAAAATTATTATTCTTTGAACTAGTTTACTTTAATATTTTTTTTTTGGGTGTCTAAGTTTATTTTATTATTTAAAACTATACATTTCTTTAAAAAAAAAAAAAATTAAATCTATACATGATTTTCTAACCTAATTCTGTACATTTTAATTTGCAGGTGGTGAATCCGTTTACCAAATATCCTTTTTTGCATCACATGATCACAGTAACAAAGCATGCATTTAGAAACAAACATAAAGAGACGCGTCTTTCCAGCCTGGCTTCCTACCCCACTCCAACTAAATTAAAACGAAATACCCAAAATACCCCTAAACCTTCACAAAAACACACACTACCTTTTCTTTCACACTGAGCCTTTCTCTCTCACCTCATCATGATGCTACCGACACTCATCTTTCTACTCTTCACCGCCGTAACGCTCATCGCCGCTGCCTCCTCTCATTTCCCAGTCTACGGCGATATTCCTACCTTCCGCGAAGCTCAAGCATTCCGCAACGGGAGGGAATGTCGTCGCGCAGCGTGGTCCGCCGCCGGCGCCGACCACAACCCCGCCGTAATCCACATTGCCATGACGCTTGACGCGACCTATCTCCGCGGCTCCGTCGCCGGCGTCTTCTCCGTTCTCCAACACGCATCATGTCCTGAAAACATCGTCTTCCATTTCATTGCCACCACGCACCGCCGTCCGGAGCTCCGGCAAACTATCGCCGCCACGTTCCCATCGCTGACGTTTCGCCTCTATTACTTCGACTCAAACCTGGTCCGCGGCAAGATCTCATACTCCATCCGCCGCGCACTCGACCAGCCGCTCAACTACGCCCGAATCTACCTCGCCGACCTCCTTCCGGCCACCGTGCGGCGAATCATCTACTTCGACTCCGACTTAATCGTCGTGGATGACGTGGCAAAGCTCTGGAGCATCGATCTCGGTACGCACGTGCTTGGAGCACCAGAATATTGCCACGCGAACTTCACTAACTATTTCACGCGCCGATTCTGGTCGAACCCTAGT
>JASCZI010060632.1:18688-48573 GCA_036250425.1 Stylosanthes scabra | reverse complement strand
TTGAGAACTGGATGAGGATCCAGAAACGAAATCGGATCTACGAGCTTGGATCATTGCCGCCGTTCTTGCTTGTGTTCGCCGGCGACGTTGAGAGAGTGGAGCACCGTTGGAACCAGCACGGCCTCGGCGGCGACAATCTTGAAGGGCTCTGCCGTGACCTTCACCCCGGTCCGGTGAGTTTGTTGCACTGGAGTGGGAAAGGGAAGCCATGGCTAAGAATCGATTCCAAGAAGCCTTGCCCGCTTGATAGTCTTTGGGCGCCGTACGATCTGTTTCGGCACTCTTCGTCGGTGTCATCGGTTTTCACCGATAGCTAGTAATATAAATACATAGTTCTTGCTCAAACTTATTCAGCATAAGGAATGAAAACGCAAAGTTTTCTATTTTAATAATTCTTTGTATATATATAAACGGGTGAGTGGATGGGTTTGAACTAGTTCGTCATGAGTGGTGAGCCAAAATTGGTTTGGACCATTTTTTTTGACGAGCAAAGGAAATGTTAGCCCAACTCAACTCATCCGAGCTGACGAGTTAAACTTTTCCTTCAAAAATGAACCAAAGGATGTTTTCTCTTAATTAGCACCACATATGCATTGAGTTTGACTCCAGTGGCAAAGTGTCTAGAGGAGCTGATACCATTAAACGACCCCAAGTTTAACTTATATTCAATCTGCATTCGAACAATGTTAGTAGTTTCTACACTGCTTGTTGGACTTTCTGTTCCCTTTTTTGGTGAGTCTTTCTTCTACTAAACTATTTAGTTGATCAATTTTATGTGTAGTCTGTTTTAAGAATGAAATTAAAATTTCTTTTTACCCAAATTCAAATTATTATTTTTCTGTTGATGAACTTACTGTTTCAGCATTGGCTTCTGTGTTATGATAACATATAACCTTCACTGCAGGTCTGGTAATGTCATTGATTGGTTCTTTGCTCACAATGTTTGTTGTAAGATTACTTTTCATTTCCTTTCCTTGTCCTATAGTTACTATCTACATGGCATTTTGTTAATAAAAACCAATTTTGGATGCAGTCTCTGATTCTTCCCTCTGCTTGTTTCCTTAAGATCAAATGGGGAAAAATCTCTCAAATTCAGGTATGATGATCGTTTCTGTAATGATACTGAATGCTAGTTATGAAATCACTCACTTTTTTACTTCATGAGACTGCGTTTTTAGCAGTGATATAGCAAAAATGTGAAATCAACTTGTAAACACTTTTCCACCATTAATGTTCACAGCTTAAACAAAGAGAAAGTTTTAAAAAATTTGACAATATAAAGTGAATATTCAATCATAATATTGTCTTATCAAATGTTGACATGCGAAAAATTCTATTTGAATTAAACTGGTCTAACTCAATGTCAAAAGTTGACTTAAGAGGTGATAGTTATAGCACACTTATAAAGGCTATTGTATGTGAAATCAACTTGTAATTTATTAACTAGAGATTTGATTTGTTCAATTGAATGTTTAACACTTTTCCACCATTAATGTTCACAGCTTAAACAAAGAGAAAGCTTTAAAAAATTCGACAATATAAAGTGAATATTCAATCATAATATTGTCTTATCAAATGTTGACATGCGAAAAGTTCTATTTGAATTAAACTGGTCTAACTCAATGTCAAAAGTTGACTTAAGAGGTGATAGTTATAGCACACTTATAAAGGCTAGTGTAGCTATATCCCCAATCAATGTGAGATTAGAAATATACGATCTATATGCTAAGGACTAGGCAAGTGGAGTATGAAAAGTTAGTAGAACTACGCATATCTGGGGACGGCACTAACATAGAATAGACTCCAATACCTTGTTAGAATTGAATATGCATAACTCAATCAGGAAAACTAGCTTAAAGGGTAAGTTGTCCCACAATTGGAATTGAGTAGGATAGTTTTATTGCATTCCAAATGTTCTATGTTGATACGTTTTTTTTTTTTTTTTGACAGAATGTTCTATGTTGATACTAATACAACTTGAGGATAATGAATTAAAAAATGAAGATTTTGTGAACCATAATTTACTGTGCTGATATGTATAAATGGAATTAGGGAAGGGGAAAAAATCCTCAGATATTTTTCTGACACTGCTATACTTGTTCAACATTACTTGCTTTTCATGGTTGTGAGGAAGCCCAATGTGACAAAATCTTTTCTCTTCATGTTTCTACAGGTAGCACTTTGTATTGCAGTTATGATTGTTGGTGTTGTGTGCTCTGCTTTTGGATCTTATTCAGCAATCTCAGAGATTATTCAACAGTTGTTTGGTTAAAGTTTTGCACCTTCATAACGGACTGAAGTTGTTTCTTGTCTTGTTTACTGCAAAATTTTATTCATTTACTATACGTTTTATTTCTCATGCCCGATTTAGATCTAATTTTTCTGTCAACAAGACTCATATTTTGTTCTATATAGTTTTGTTTTATGTTGTGTATTTTTAACAAAACAAAGGAAAATTTTCAAAGGAGTGTTTTTGTGGTTGTGTTTTTTTTTTTGGAAAATTCTATGATGCTTATGCATAGATCCATCAGTTCTTGCTGATGATGTGTGGCACACCAAGATGAGAACGCGTGTGTAGCTTCTATTGGGATTTGTGCATTGTTGTTGGAGAAAGAGGTAGGAAAGGCAGAAATGGGGCCCATAGTGTTCAGAAATTGTTCAGTTATAATTAGAGAATAAATATTACTGGTTTATTCAATTAAACTGTGATTAATAAAAAATAGAATAACCAACCCGGCCCTAATAATTACTTTCGAGGGACTATGATGTCCTGATAAAAAAACACACCATTTTTTGTCTCTATTATTTATTTGTAAGATTTTTCGGTTCCTAATTTTTTATCTCGTGAGAGATTTTGGCCCTCATGATGTAACAAAATAAGGGTTGGGAAGTCTCATAAATAAAAGACCAGAGACCGGGAAGAGTGTGTTTTATTTCAAGGGTTCGTTGTCTTTTGATGTAATTGTCAGGTCTCGTTGGTATTTTTTTTTAAAATAAATGAAAAAGAAAAGAGTTGGATGTGTGGATTGGTTAAGGGATTTTTTGGTATGTGACAATTTATAAAAATATTGATGTATTTAGGGCAAAAACGGCAACTGGAAAAGAAGAGAAAAATCTCTCCAACAAAAAACAAAAAAAAGAGAAAAGGAATCGATAGTCCCTTTATCTGTTGTCACCAAATCGGTGAATTTTGAAATAATCGTCATATGAAGATGAAAATTTGTTAATTTTTTTTTCTTACTTTTGTTTGACAATTTAAAAGTTTGGTTATTAGATATTAGCATTCTAAATATGTTTATGTAAATGTAATTTATATATGTATTATTATTTGATAGTTCTAATACTCAATTTAGTTTATATTTTTCTATTTTAAATTATCCGATTTATCATTTAATATTTGTTATGTATATGATAAGTTAAATAAAAAATATATAAATGTTATAAATATACATAAAATATGAAAATAAAAATTAAAAAACATAGTACTATACTGCGTCGCCCAGATACCGCTAGGCTAAGGGGGAAAATTTTGGGTTCCTTCCTTTTTCTTCGACTTATTTTTTCCACTGTGTAATACTTATAGTTTGGGATTTTCCTTTCTTTTTTTCTTTTATTCATTCAACTATGAATTTGTTTCCTCTTTTATTTTGGGCCACACTCACTATGTGAAATTCATTTTTTTTTTTGGTGTACATCGGGGCCGAAGCCCAAAGAAAAAGAAAGCTACATAACAAGGCGGGGCAAGGAGGCCCTTGAACATCCTCAACAAGGATTCTAGCAACTTCCGTGATGGGGTTGTCCCAGAAATGGAAACTTGGAGCGAGCTTTATACTTTCGCGCGCTAAACAATCGGCGCTGCGATTGCCTTCTCTGAAGATGTTGCAGAAGATGACAGTCCAGTCTTTTGATCTCTATATATTAATTTCTCTGATTATAGGATTGGGATGAACGTCAAGATTCCTTTGGCTATTTATCAACTCTATTGCCGCTTTTGAGTCAGATTCCACTCTTAATCTTCTCATCCCCATGGTCCAAGCAAGATTTAGTCCCTGATTGATTCCCCAAAGTTATGCATTAAAGGCAGAGCAAGAACCTATGTTGTAGGAGAAACCTGCTATCCATTTTCCCTCCTCATTTCTCAATAAACCCCCACGGCCGGCTCTCTTGTCACCCCTTTGCACCGTTCCATCTGTATTCAAAGTAATCCAATTCGGTGGGGGAGGAATCCATTTGATGAAGATTTCTTCTCTAATTCTGGGATTGGTCAAGCAATTTTTCCTTTTGAAGGTTTCTATATTTTCGCTGGCCAGATTCAGGATTTCAAAGTGTGGGTTCGGTGGCCTCTAGTAGTTAGGTTCGTGGACTTCTCGATTTCTCCAGTTCCAGGTCTTCCAACAACCAAGGAAGAAGATGTCTCTCCAGCTTCTATGATTTGCTGCTTTGAATTTGTTCTGAATGTTCCTTCTTATCCACTCGTCCTCTGCAACGCCAAAGAACTCCTGCAAAGAGACATGATGAATGAGGTTAGTCCACATTATCGAAACCCTAGGACAATCTCTAACGACATGGATTAAGTCCTCCCTTTGATCATTGCAGATTTGGCAAGTCATGTTGCTTCCAAAAAACTTTGCCTTCCTGGAATTGGTAAGGACACGATTATGCAGAGCTTTCCAAATGAAGATTTTTGCCTTCTAGGGGCCCTGCCACTTCCATATTCGGCTCCAATCAGTAGTGGTTAGGTTGGACCAGTTTGCCATTGCCTTGTAGGTTGAAGAGATAGAGAATTCCCCATCCTCTAACTTGCTCCAACCAATTCTGTCAGCTCCAAGATCATCATGAGGGGGAGGGATAGCTTGAATTTTCAGAGCAATTTCTCTTGGCAGGTGAGAATTTATTGTCGGTATATCCCAATCCCCATTGTTATCTTTCCAGTTGTCAACCGTGCTGTCTATCTCCACCATTGTGTTTTGATCTTTCCAATTGATTAGGGTTCCTGCATCTGCTACCCAGTTGTCCGTCCAGAAGAGCGTTCCGTGACCATTGCCAATGTAGTTGACGGTGAAATTTTGAAAAGTAGGCCACATCTTCATCAACTCCTTCCACAGGTTAGAATCTAAACCTTTGAAAGTAGGATTAAAGTTAGAACTATCTCCTTTGCAGTATTTCTGGTACATAACTTGAGCCGATAGACTGTTAGGACTAGTTCTAAGTTGCCAGAGGATCTTGAGCAGAAAGGCATCGTTCATCAGCTTTAGGTTTCTGAAGCCCAATCCCCCTACATGTTTTGGCCTGCAGAAAATATCCCAACTAATTTCATGGATTTTCTTTCCATTTTCATGGTCTCCCCAGATGAACTTCCTTTAAGTCTTTTCGATATCCTTGCAAATAAAAATAGGAACTCTTCCATGTTGCGTCTCAAAATTTGTCATAAGACTAATCATAGACTGAGCAAGAGTTATCCTCCTTGCTAAAGAAAGACATTTACTCTTCCAGCCGTTTAGTTTCCTTTTCACTCTCTCCAGCACCGATTTGTAATTGTCTCTGCTCTTCCTCTTGTTGCTGATCATTGCTCCAAGATATCTTCCCAGCTCTTTGTTTTCTTTCAAATCAGAATTTCTAGTGATAGATATCTTAACTTGTTCCGAAGTATTTCTAGAAAAGACAACGGATGATTTCGAATTGTTGATTTTAGGGCCAGCAGCTTTACAGAAGTTGTTTATCACCCTTTTTAGAGTTTCCATCTGTTGATTAGTAGCTTCAGCAAAAAGGAGAAGGTCGTCCGCGAACATGAGGTGGGATATGTTGAGCCTGTTTTGTTTGCATCTGCCTAGGCCAAAAGGAATCCAGTTTCCCTCAGAGACTTCTTGTTCGATGTATTGAGATAATTTATCCATACAGATGACAAAAAGGTAAGGAGAAATCGGATCTCCCTGCGTAATCCCTCTGTTAGGAAAGAAATTGTCATTTTTATCCCCATTCCACAGAACACTGTAGGAAACGCTTCTGACTCCCTCCATGATAATCTTAGAGAAGACATTTGGGAGTTTAAGATCAGCAAGCCTAGATTCCAGGAAATCCCAGTTGATTCTATCGTAGGCTTTTTTGAAATCGATTTTGATCGCCATATAACCGTTCTTTCCCTTTAGTTTCTCCGTAGCATGCATAATCTCTTTCGCGATGAAAATGTTATCTTGAATTTTCCTTTCGGGAATGAAACTAGATTGGTGAAGACAAATTCTGCCATTTAGGTGAGGCTTCAGCCGTTGAACTAGAATTTTAGACACCACCTTATATCGCACATTACATAAAGCAATCGGTCTAAATTGAGTGATGAACTCAGGGTGTTGGACTTTGGGAATCAGAGCAAGGAGGGTAGAGTTTGAAATTTTGATTTCTTCAGGATTCTACTAGCAACTAGTTACATGCTTTATAAGATTATCTTTTAAAAGCTCCCAATTCTTTTTGAAGAAAGCAGCAGGAAAACCATCTTTTCCAGGCGCTTTAAGGGATCCTATGCTGAAAATGGCTCTTTTGATTTCTTCCATAGTGGGAATAGCTTCCAATTTCCTGCAATCATAGCTAGAGAAATCAGGGCAGTTCACATAATTAATATCAAGAGGGATTGTATTCACCTTTTCTTGGTAGAGAGTTTTATAGAAGTTGATGACATGATCCTTAAGCTTCCCTTCTTCTTCTATCCATTGACCATTTGTATCTCTGAGCTTCACAATCTTGTTCCTCCTTCTACGAATGATAGTCTTGGTATGATAGAATCTGGTGTTTCTATCCCCCTCCACCATCCATTGTTCTCTGGATCTTTGCATCCAGAAGGCTTCTTCCTTGTCCATGATATTGTTAAGCTCACAGTTCAAGTCCTTTGCTAAATTTTCCAGAAAAGGGTTTCTACCATAGGTAGCATTATTTTGAATCCCTCTGAGCCTGTTAAGGATTCTTCTTTTAGTTTTGAAAATGTTATGTTCTAGATCAGAAGCTCCTTTTTTAAAATTTCCCAAATTGGTGGGCAAGTTATGGACATTATTCCAATTGTTAGAGAGGAGATGTTTGAAATAAGGGTGGAAATTCCACATGATTTCGAATCTGAAAGGTTTATTTTCCCTTTTAGGGCAATAAGGATTTTCAGAGATGAGAATCGGATGATGGTCCGAATTAACTCTAGGGAGAGTGTTAATGGTGGCTTCTTGAAATTTGGTTCTCCAGAGATGATTAGAGAGGGCTCTGTCTAGCCTTTTAAAGACTCGATTATAGCCCTCCCATAAGGGACCCCTCCAAGTAAATCTAGAACCGACAAAACCTAGATCAATAAGGCCATTGTCATTGATCCATGTGTCAAAAGATCTGTTAGTTCTGTTATCATTAGGGCTTCCCCCTTTTTTCTCAGAATTGTCTCTAATCTCATTAAAATCTCCAGTGATAAGCCAAGAAGAATTTATGTTTCTTGCAATGTTGCTAAGAACAGGCCAAACTGTTCTTCTAATAGGGGGTTGGGGACTGGCATAAACAGTCGTAAGGAGCCAATCCTCCCCATTTGAAAAACAATTTTGGTGTGAATAAATTGTTGATTGGTTTACAGAGTTTCAATTTTAAAATTATTGCCATTCGAGACAATCTAGATTCCCCCACTGAAACCATGGGCATCTTCAATGTTGAAATTGTCAAAACCCAAGTTCCTAATTTTCCTGATAGCATTGTCACCACTAATTTTGGGTTCCAATATGATCACAATATCCGGTTTATATTGCCTGAGAATTTCTTTAAGGGTGCGACTAAAAGCACAACTAGCCGCCCCTCTTACATTCCATGACATAATAATCATTAAAACCATAAAATGAAAGGAAAACAAAGCCCCGAGAAAAAGGAGCATTATGCTAGTTGCATTTCAGCAGCTTCCGTCTCTACTTCATTCAACTCTCCATGTTCCATTGGAGAATCAAAATCCACTCTTTCAACTAGCTATTCTATCTGCTTTTGCAAATCAGTGTTCATATGAATATTGTGTATGTTGTTTTCTTCTCCTGGGTCTGGTGGTCTTCCTTCCCCTATGTTGTTTTCCACTTCTTGAGTGTCCTCCTCCATAGTGTCTTGGATTTGGGTGGAATCATCTTCAGGCTTCCAATTTTCATTATATCTTGCTACCACTGTTTCCTGATTTTCTTTGCTGAGGTTCCTGGTTGAAATGCTCGGATTAGTGGATCTGGGGTTTTCAGGTTGTATGCTGCTCTTGTTTGTCTCTTTACTTTCGGTAGTTTTGGCCACCTTGGGACTCTTGTTGTTGCTGCCTTGTTTATTTGAACCCTCTTGTTCTCCATTAGTTTGCTTCTGTTGATTTTCATTGTTGTCTATTGTTTTCTTTGTGTTGTCATGTGCTTGTTTGTTTCTTTGTGTACTTCTACTTCTTCATTGTTGTTTTCTTCCTGTGTTTCTTCTATGGTTAGAACATTGAATCTTGATTGGTTTCCTTTTGCATGTTGATGCTCCTTTTGTTTGCTTGTTCCTTCTCCAAATCTGTGTGATTCTTCTATTTGATTTCTTCTTCCTCTTTTGGGCCCCTGGACAACCATCCAATTTCCAAACTCATTGCTTTTTTCCTTTGCAGGTTGTTTTCCACTATCTTGGACTCTGATCTCTTTTCCAGCATTGAAAGTTTGATGGTTGGTTTCTGTCATGTTCCTCTGATTTTCTTCTCTGTTTTCATTATTATTCAGATCCTCTGAATT
This sequence comes from Stylosanthes scabra, assembly GCA_036250425.1. NCBI lineage: Eukaryota > Viridiplantae > Streptophyta > Magnoliopsida > Fabales > Fabaceae > Stylosanthes > Stylosanthes scabra. The sequence goes on along the minus strand of JASCZI010060632.1, from coordinate 39,838 downwards.
AACCATTTTCTCTGTCGTGTTCTTCTTGGTAGGGCAGTTTTTCTGATCGTGGTCAATCCTGCCGCAGCAGAAGCAGATTTGATGGATTCCTTCATATTCCACATAGTACTCCTTGCCTTTGATCATGTATTTTCCCAGCAGAGGCTTGGTAAGATTAATCTCCACACAAATTCTGGCGTATTTTCCTCTGCTTAAAGCTTGTGGGTTATTGTCCACTTTGACCATTTTTCCTATGGTTCCCAATGCTTTTCAGGATCACCCCTTCATAAAGGTCCACTGGTAGCCTTGGCAGTCTCACCCATGCAGTAATTTTGTCATCAATGGTTGCTCTCAAAGGGATGAACTGAGGCTCCCACATTCTAATTGTGAGGTAATGATCATAGATCTTCCACGGTCCTTCCATAATAGCGTGATCATAGTCTGCCCAGGAGTAGAACTTGACCGGACAGAAGTCATTGGTGATGCCTATAACATCTATTGTTCCTTTCATTCCCCACATAAGCTGTAATCTTCTCTTCATAGCAGCATATCCGACTCTTCTTCCCAGCAGCTTGACTATAATAGTTCTTCCCCATTTCTTCTAGATCTTCTTCTCCAAATCCTCACTTATGAGAATGTTATAAATCCCTGCTTCTGTTTTCTCCACTCTAATTCCTTTTGGGAAGCCATTTTCTATCTTCCATGTTATCATCTTCTTCATCATCGCAGCTGTCTTCATCCCTATTTTCTTCACTTCCTTCTTCGCTAAAATCGTCGTCTTCCATCAGGTTTCCTCTATTTCCCTCTTTCACCATTTGAGCAAAACTTTTGGCTTTGGCTGGTCCCCTTTCTTCCATATTTTGGTCCATCATCCACTCTTCCTCTTGCGGTACTAGGGATTGTTTCCCTGAGAAGCCCTCACCTTCTTTTCTTACCTTTTTTGTGCTCCTGTTCAGCTGGTCAAGTTCCTCTTGAGAGGCTTGTCTTTCCCGGGTTGGTCCCGGAGGATTTCCGGCATCGAACATGCTCAAGTGACGGTTTTTAGCAAGATGTATGGAGAGAAAATATCTAACGGCTATTTTTCTTTGCTATAGATTAATACTATGTGAAATTCATATTTCATGGATTATCATACGATCACAATACCATCTTACCAATTAAAAGGGCTCAAAACAAGACAAACATATTCATAGGCCATCAGTTTTTACCCACCATCTAGGTCCAACTTCCAGTAATATCTCATTATTTTTTTAAATTTAATAATTCTAATTACCTTTTCTCTACTTAATTAATTTCCTCAACACGCTAAGTAAGAGCATCTCCAATGGGATGTTTTATGGGTATCAATTTTTATTGAAATGATAAATGAACTTATTTGATATTGAATTATGCATTGAAGGAAGTAAGAAAAGTGATACCGGTATCATTAAGTTGATACCGTATCACTTTGAATGAATGTCAATTAAAATGTGCCATGTGTACAACTGATTAAATGCATGTTAATTGAATAGTATGATGTGAGACCCAAATTGATATTAAATTAAAACCAAATATTAAAGTAATAAATCTCATATTTATCTCAAATCATATATGGTCCCACAAATACTTACGTGACATCTTATGGTACCCAAAATAATTTTGATACTAATACTAGCATTGGAGATGCTCTAAAATACAAAAGTTGCACGACATGGGCCCACGCTCTGAATCCATGCACAGATCCCCAGCAGCGATGACGAGAGGGTGCCAGCTCAAACACGCGTCACTTATTGAATGGTATATGCAGCTGCTTATGAAAACTAACATAAGCACCATAGCAATTCCCTTTTTTTTTTCTCAAAAATATTTAGTTTTGATGCACCGGTAGAAAAATTTTACATTCGCATCAAATTAGATATATCATTTCAGCAGAAGTACATTTTACTATTAAACTTTTCTTTTCTGACAGTAGAAATTAACTAACTACTACCACACACGTGTAGTAGGCAACTAGTTTCCCGAAACTACAAACATCAAGAATCAACATATGAAATGAAAGTTTTCAGATATACCGATGTATTGGTATACTTATAATATGTAATGTTGATTTTAATTAAAAAAATTTAAAATATAAATTAAAATCAATGATTATAGATGTCTAAGGTGGACCTGGTTCATGGTGGATCAGGTGGAATCTATTATCTATTATATATATATAATTATACAATCAAAATGTGCTACATAGCACCTTCTCATTATAATTGGAATTTAATTTTTTCCTCCAAAATTAAGGAGCTCTCTCATTTCTCCTCTTCTTATCCTCTTTATTTATCTCCCTCCTCAATTTAACAACCAAATTGTGTTACATGACACTCTCTCATTACAATTGAAATTAAATTTTTTCCTCCAAAATTAAGGAGTTTTCTCCTTTTTTCTCTTTCTATCATCTATCTTTCTCTCTCCTCAATTTAATAACTAAAATGTGCCACATGGCACTCTCTTATTGCAATTGAAATTAAATTTTTCTCTCCAAAGTCAAGAATTCTCTCCTTCTTCTTCTCCCTGTCTTCCTTCTCTATCCCATTTCTTAATTTTACAAACAAAATGTGTCATATTTCATTCTCTCATTATAATTGGAATCAAATTTTCCCCTCCAAAATTAAGGAGTTTTCCTCTTCCTCCCCTCCTCGGCTTTCCTCTCTATCTCTATTCTTCATTCTTCATTTTATTTTTCTTATATTCTCCTTATTCTATTTTTCTTATATTTATAATTCTATAATATATCAATAATTTGACAACTAAAATATGTCACATAATTTAATAATTAAATTGAAATATTTTCTTCCAATATTAATAAGCGTTTTTACTTCCTTCATCATCTTTTGTGTCCCTCTATCCCGTTCTTTATTTCTCTATTATTCACGCTCTATTAACTATATAATATGATATATAATATATTTATAGTTTTATAATTTGTATAAATAATCAATAATTTTATAACTAATTTGTTTTTTACTAATTTGACAATAAAAGTTTTTTTATCTATCTTTCTCATTCCTTCCCTCTCTTTCTCCACCTTTTTTAAATTTTTTCAAATTTAAAGAGTTCATTCATAACTCACTTTTGTCTCATTTATCACTCTCTCTATTGAATATCTATTTACATCGACCAATTAATCATTGAGTTATCTTGATTGATTGATTGTCTACTGGCCTACTACTAAGTGACTTCCGAAAATCTATCTATCAATAACTTTGGTCAACCACCCCAACTCACTTCAACAAGTTGCCAACTGATCTTAACAAACACTTTAAAGTTTCCAATTAATCTGGGGGTGTCAAAAATCCCTATGAAGCGGGGATCCCCGTGAGTATCGTCCTGAATGGAGACCCGAACGCAGGAAATTTTCCTTAAGGGAATGGAGATGGGGCAAAATTCCCACAAGGCAAGCGCGGGGATCCTAACCGGAATTCCCGCCCTGACCTCGAAATTTTCGAATAATTTAAAGTATCTAAAATATCCCTATTAAAAACTTTTACAAATCCATAATATTATTATGGACAAAAATACTAATATTTTTAAATGAGTGGTTGATAGTGATTGTGATTTTACAATAAATAATAAATATAAAATATAAAAAATTAATCATTTATTTGAGAATATTCTATCTCATTCTTTATAAATTTAGTCAATTATAGACTTTTCCTAGATCAAATCACTTTTGTTGGAACTTGGAAGGCATCAAGGATCTCCCGTTACCATTCCAATTCCAAGGGGGAAAAAAAAAGCCGAATTAGGATGACGGATGATGGATTCAAAAAGAAAGGAGTATGGATGAGGAATTGATGGTTAAACATTTTCTTTTCAGAAGTATTGTTGCTTACTAGAACAATAAAAATTAGAGAAGAAATAAATAAGTCTCTAATCTTTTGTGGCAATGACAAATAAATCTCTCACCAAATTAAATTATCAATAAGTTATTTTTTTATATAGAAGTCACATGAGTCGTTCTAGTTATAGTATGAATTCGGTACAAAATTTTGGACAAAAACTTATGATAGGTTAAACTACTATATTATTTCATATAATTTTACCAAATTTATAACTAAGTCCTATATATTTTTCCCTTTAGATTAAGTCCTTTGTGTGGTTTTTAAATTTGTAATTAGGTTTTTATTATCAATAAATGTTGAAAAACATTTATAAAAAGTAAATTTCTATTATTCTCATATCCTACACTTTATGTAAAGTTTATATTGATTTGAATATAATTTTTTTAAAAAAAATTTTTTATCTATATTTTATTGATTAACTAGCATTATTTTCTAAAATATTTTCAACTTACATGATTTAAGCTATATAGACTGTAGAAGCTTGAAATATGAAAAAGAAAAAGAAACGTGATATTTTATCATTCTAAAAAGTAGAAAGGAGTCATATTTAAAAATTTGGCGATTAGTTATTGTGATGTTTTTAATTTAATTTAGATATGAAATATTTTGTTAATCCTAAAATTTTTGTCATGATAGGATTTAATTACAAAATTAAAAATGTTATGGGAAACTAATTAAAAGCAATAAAAAAAAGTATAGAGAACAAATTGAAATTTTGATAAAATTATAGTGACTAACAAAATAAATAAACTTTTACCATAAAAGATTAAAACTTATTGTAAAAATAAAGGATCAAGATTTTCTATAGTGGAAAAATTGGTAAATTAATAAAGTGAGAAGTTAATTACTCTTAACTTAAGTCACTGGAGCTCATATGTAATGTAAGTTATAATTTCAACGGTTCCATTACGTTATTCATTTTCTCACTTTAAATTTCAAAATAAATGTTCGAGATCAGTGTATCTACATACAAGCTTGACTCATTGGCAGTGAGCCCCGGTCTAACTTAGCATTGTTTGTTACAATCTGGCAAATGGCAACAAATTTACCTATTAAAAAATGTGCTTGTTCTAAAATCAAACACTAATGCAGATAAAATACATTAAAAAATAAAATATATATTAATTAAAAAAATACATTAAAAAATTATTTAAAATATATATGATGATTGATTTTTGTGATGTAAATAATGTTTTTTTTAAATATGTATTACATAACTATATATTATTTTGAGTTTTCTTTTGATGCACTAATACACTAATAGTGTAAAAAGTTTTATAAAATCATATAATTATATTTATTTTTTGAATGATTAATCACAGGGAAAATAAAAAAGAAAATTATTTTTGCTGACATAACATTACATAATTAGATATGTAAAATATTTTTACATTAACCATATCTTAAAATTAAATTAAATTCTATTTGAATAATATTTTCATTAAAATTAAATATTATTTTTATATTTATTTGAATAATATTTTTCACATATTCACTCTTTCTTAAATTAATTATATTTAATTAATTGTAGAGAATTATTCAAATAAACAGTAAATTTTATTAACCATCTATAAGAAAGTAATAGAAAACTTTGTTCCTAAATTGAACGCATTGTGCATGGTAATACTATATGCTCCCTTGCTTTTAGCCCTAATAAATTGGACATGTCTTTTATAGCAAATAAACGAATATGAGCTGTTATTCATTTAGAGAAACTTGGTGTAGAGGCATGCTAGAATCTTGCCTCAAGTGGTTTGGTCATACATGGAGAAAACCTACAGAGCTCTGATGAGTGGAAGGTCCGATGAGATGGAGGTAGTTCAGTAGTTGGAGGTAGATGGAAATGATTCAACGATAGATATGGTTTAAGATAGAACATTAGGATATTCTTAATTTCATGTAGCCAATCCAACCGAATAGGTTAGGACTCGACTGTTGTTGCATTGGATTTAGTGAGCACTTATTACTTAATCCCTATGCATTGGAGCTATGTAATCTGTTGTCAATTTCACATCATTTAATTTATTAGAGATATGACATTGTACTATGGCATTGTGGAGATCTCTAATCTGCTTTAAAAGCCAACATCTTTTAACTTATTTAACCATTTGGCAGTCTGACAGATGCAGTGGCCATAGATTGTGAAATGGGAAGAGTAACAATGGTATCAATCTGTTCCTCTCTTCATCTTGTTATATATATGCTTGTGTACCCCTTTCTCCTCCTCCTCCTCCAGGTTATTACTATGGATTGATGAATTCATTTAAGTATAACGACATTGCCCTCTAATTTTCTGTTGCCTATCCCCACTATATAAAGATCTTTATGCTTGATAAGTATCGAGTCCTCAGAAAATTAGCATAAATTCTTCATTTTCATGTCACCTCAGCTCATTCTATGCACCATTGAATAGAAAATCATGTAATGTGTTACAGTTTAGCATAGTGCGGGATTCGAAAGATCAATTAAAAAATAATTTATATAATGCTCTTTTCTCCTTCTTTTCCTGACATTCCACACCCAACAACTCTAAATTTTGAATTATTAGATATATAAAAAGATAAGATAATATTTTGAGATAAAAATAACATTTATAAATTTTAAATTAAAAGTTTCAACTATTAGATTTACAATAAAGAATATAAAAATTTAAAAGGAATTTTATCATAAAAAGGTTTTTGATTTGAAATATAAAATTTGAAATTTAATGTTTTCAAAATGAAAGAAAAATAAAAATTGGAAGAAAATTTTGTTATTAATTAAAATTTTTTGTATTTTTATTAAATCTAATAAGTACATGACTAAGTTGTTTTTTTTATCAAAGTATAAATTAATTAATTAACAATTGTCTAATTTAGTGAGTTGACAAAAGACGACATTATGATATAGTAGTGATCGCAAAATAATTTAACAATTTTAAAAAAAAATTGTAAGAAAAAGGAAAAATATTTTTTTTTCAATTTAGGTTTTCTAAAAAAAATGTAAAAAACAAGACGTAATAAGTTTATTATTAACCTTAAGTATTTTACTTTTTCAAATAATATCGTAAACAAATTTAAAATAAATATGCATATCTCTTTAACGTTGCGCGAAAAATACTCTAGGTACTCTTAAAATTTCAATTTAAAATTGGCTAATTGAAGATTAACATGCATTTGCTAATTGTTGTATATGCTTGGATCATATGTTGTTTAACCATTAGTTCTCAATTTCTAAACTTAAATGGATGCACCTTGTAGCCATGACTACTTTTCTTTTAAGTTGTGAACTATGAAGCACGAACACTAACACCGACACAGACACAAGACATGGTGACAATAATTTCTGGTGTTTAGTAATTCACTTAATGATATCTGCAACTTGCAACAAAGCTATAAAATGAAACCAAATCAAACTACTATCCATACTATTGCGTTCTCCCAACAAACCAAAAAAGGAACAAAGGAAAATATAATACACGTGGTTGTAAAGGATTCGATTCTCTCAATCAATTAGGATAAGTAATCAAATTGGACTAATGCCAACCCCAACCGGTCAACAAAAATAGATCATTCCAACAAAGCTTGAGACAACCGCAATGCAATTTTCTCTCATTTACCAATAAAAAACAAGGGTTAATGCGTTGGCTGTCCGCTGACTTAGGCGAGAGACGAGGATGAAGATGAACAATGAAAAATATAATTTGTTTTCTGGGTTTGACTTTTTTTTTATGTTTTTTAGTTTTGTATATTAAAATGGTTTGATTTTCTTTATAAATAATTCTATTTGTACACCAAAATCAGCCACCAAATCAGTCACCAATATATAATACGCATTGAAATACAAAATGCATATGTAATTTAACTCATTTTTATGTGTATTTAGTATTTCAATTCACATTATACACTTGTGGCTGATTTGATGGCTGATTTTGGTGTACACCCAGCATAACTCTTTTTTTTATTTAAAGAAATTTTTAGTTTTTTATCAAAAGTATTTGAAATGATATATTTATCTTTCACATCATTATATGTAAGGATATTTTAGTACATTTAAAGATATAATTTTTTTTAAATAATTAAAAATAAATATTAACTAAAATAATATGATTTATGTGAAATTTTTTTTATTCATCTAATATTTTATTATATGGATACGTATTAATTAATCATTGTATGGTACCCATCATCCTTAATTAAATATCTAATAGTTAAAAGCAAGATAGTAAATGATAACATATTATTTTCCAAATTCTTGTAATATACATCATTATTGCAATTATATTTCATTTTTTATTGCCTTGTTGAGTCATTTATTTCTAATAATAGTTTGGTGAATGGCAGGTTAATAAGTGGGGAAATGTTCGGCCAATGTTCGGCCAGTAGAACGAGTTGTTGACTTCCGTACTAGTGGCACAAGCAATAATTTTTTACCAACAAATCAACCAACAATAAATAGAACATCCGTAACTACAACATTTACAAATAGAAATTATAGAACATTCGAAATCTAAAGCAACTGTCAGTCAATTTTATATTTTTTAGAAACAGAACATTCGAAACCTAGAAACAGAATATTCGAAATATAAAGAAATAGAACATCTAATTTAAGTTGTTGACTGATCTTGATTGAATTTTCATTGTTTACGCATTATTGTAAAAAAAGGGTTTGTTTGATATCCTTCGCCTACAATTTTAAACTCCATCTGAAATCCAAAAAATGCAAGGTAGTTTGACATTTAATAAGCAGGTTGAACGCCCTAATCTACTGTGGCAATTATACAATTTCCCTGTGGAAATGTTAATTGTCAATTTCCTTGCAATCACACTTCATGAAAGACACTTACCTGCTTCATAGATTAATATTATATTATATTAGAACCTCTTCCTCTTGCAATCCTGGTATATAAAGGAAAAATGGGGGACGTGTTGCCAGGAACTATATGATATTGACTCCTCTGAACAATATCAGCTGAGTTTTCAACTTTGGGGATGTAATCATACAAAATCACTCACAAAGTGTTAACGTTTTATAAGAGGTTTTTTCTTTGATTTCGATGTTCACAATACAGTAGTAATGCACATGTTTTGGTGGAGTTTTCAACGAATATTCCAATCATAGTCTTTAAAATTAAATACACTTTTGGGAAATTTAGTTTAATTTGATTACGAATTGGAAACGAAGTATTTTCCTAATCAATCTAGGGTGAGGGTGTGTAAATCTAAGAATTAGATAGCACTTTTGCAGGTGTTGTTATTAAGTCATCCAAAAAAGGACATTCGAGATACCTCCGAGTACCAGCCATTTCTAAAGCTTACTACTGCATTCTTCTGTCTTTTTCTATCCAAATGTCTCCTTAATTCATGCTAACGAGCTCCCCCTTTTGGTTTGAACAGGTCAGGTTGTAGAAGAGCGCTGCAGAAATTCTTGGTGCCAAGATCCAATCAGGAGAGCATTGCCCTCTTAGTATACCTTTTCATTTTGTTTTTCTTTTATCACCTTACCAATAAAACTTGTAGTATGTTTAGGCTAAAAAAGAAGCAAAATAAAGGGAAGAAGAAAAAGAAGCTGAATAATGAAGATACTTCAAATGCCAACCATGCTATAATTGATTGGCTCCTTCAATTCAATGGTTATTTTGAATTAGAACTTTCAGTTAAAAGGATTACAGTTTCTTCTGTTAAGTAAGCTCAATTGTATACTAACAGCATAAATATGTTAAATCTATTGCAAGTTTTGCTATTCTCAAAAGAAATTTGTAGAATTTACAAGTGCAAAAGAAGGATGTTGTTTCTTGTTTATTAGGTTAAGCCTATTGATGCTTTTAGCTTTTGATATCTGTCTTAGTATATTTTCCGAATTGTAACTGTGAAAACCTCATTAGTTGGTTGATGTCTGCTCCAATTACAATATAAATCAACAGATTATAGTACACAATCAGAGAAATATAACTAAGATTTATTTTACTTTATTCTCTTTCCTTTCAAGAAACCATGGAATGATTGGATGAAATAAAGTGATAAGACACAATTACTCATCCAAGAGTTAATCGCATTGTTATATCATTTTGATGATAAAAATTCAATAATTCTATGTATAAGCGTATTCCATGTCAAATAGAATATTATTTAAACCAATCAGCTCTAACCAAGCTACTTTCAAAGGAGACAAATGGAAGGGAAAGCCGCACGAAAACTAAATTAAATAAATGAGTCGGAAAACAATTATATCGATAATTGATAGTACACTGGTTGCTAATTGATACATCTATTCACGTCTCAATAGGTGATTGAAAAAAATAAACTATAACTTGTGTAACAATCCAAGTTTCTATGCGGAGCTTGTAAGAAAGATAGACAGCAATGCATGACACCTAACTTTTCATGCTTGAAGAAATCTCCTATGCTTACGGTTACGGAGCCATTCACACTCTATATCCTTTAGGATGTCCAGGATCCCAAGAATACCCAAAAGGACGAGTCCACCGGAAAACTTACCACCACTGCCACCACCTCCACCACCGTTCCCATCATTATCTCGAGGGGGCAATCCAGGGCCATTGTCATCAAGTTTAGGGGACTTCACTTTCTCTGTCATCCCAAATAAAACATATCATATTGGTTGGCATTGAACACAGAAGGTCATTTTAAATTTACACAATATCAGAAGACTATTAATTAATATATGTGAGATTTTAAAGTAGGAAGCATTTTAGGCACCACGTGGGAGTATTCAGTATTTCATGAACAGATGAACAAAGCACACATGACATGGTATAAGCACAAAGCACAATATAAGGATTTATTTGGTTTGCATTTTCATTTTTCGTGTTTTCGGTCTTTAGAATTTTGTGAAGAAAAAAAGAAAGCAGTAAAAACAATAAAATTCTGTTTTCTATTATTACTTCTATTTTCTCTTTATTCTTCGCAAACGAACAATACTACAAATAAAACAGAAAATGAAAACACAAGTCAAATCCACCTTAAGCGGTTGCTGTCGATATAAATGATATAGGAGAGAAGTAATTACCAGGAGTAATAGTAGTTGTTCGAGAACGTCGAATCAAGGTTTGTGTTGCACTAGCAGCGGCACATCTAGCATCCTGTAGAAGGATAAAGAACACATAACATCAGAATTGTTCTACAGAGTCATAAGTATCAAGAAGAAGTTAAGAGATTGGGAGAGAGATCAAAACAGAAAAGAAGATAAAAACTACTTAGATAGTTGAATAAAAAGCAAGAATTTGACCTGTACTGAATAATGTTGGCTCCTCTATTAAAAATATAACTCACCGTTATTAAATACATAAAAAATATATAAATCAAACCCGATGAATCCTTAAGCATCTCAGATACCAATTTTTTTCGCTAAAAAATAAATATACAAAATTGATGTAGGCTTACAACTGTTTCCTATGTCACCCATATCGGAGCTTGTATGATTGAATAGACATGGTTAATAGAAATCCATGAAAATTTCAAGGATAAATATATAGATCAAAAGAGAACTGTCTATCCTAACGAGGACCTAATATTTTTTATTTGTTATTGACAATAGTTCTTATTCTTATTTTATATTTAAAAAATAAAAAATAAACGCGGCCAACGTAAAGAACAAACACCAAAGATAAGAAAGAGAAGACTGTCCAAATAAAGAAAATAATAATAATAAAATAATAGGAAATAGCCTACCAAAGCAGCAGCACATTTTACACGAGACAAACGGCTTTGAAAAGTAGCAATCTGAAGTTCTCCTTTTCTAATGTTATATGGTATGGGCTGCATCTGAAATATCTTAGGTTGAGCATTCTGGACATGTGCTTCACCCTGACTTCTATATCCAGCTGCATCAAAGAAAATGCAACAAAAATATATTCCATAGATTTAAGCACCACGAAAGACACTAACTCCACATACTAAAATTAGCTCAACTACTAATTGAGATGTATAAATTCAATTCACCTGGTACTGGTACTACTAGAGGCGAATTGCTGATGTAACACTGAACTGTTGCCGGCATCTTACTGATCACCAAATATGACAACCCTAGCTGCCAGAATGAGAAAGAAATAATAAATTGCTTCTTTCAAATAGAAAGGAATTCTGCAAAATAGTTGAGAACTCATTGCTCAAAGTAGTCATGTCAAAAGTGCTCAAAGTTTCACATTAGCGAATTTTACATGATTTTACATTTACGACATGTTCTAAACAAACTCCTAAAAATAATTCAGTTCAATTATAAATGGACTACTTTTGGGCTACAAGGGATGATAAGATTGATGAATCTCTATGTCTCGGCAGTAAATCAAATATTTAAAAAGAAGAATGTAGTTGACTATTTTACAATATTATCCTCATGCAGCTCAACTCATTTGTCGCATATAATGAATTGGCAAGCAAATTCTAGATCTTGAATCATTACAACTAATCAAGAAGCACAAACTGACAACTATAAATAGTTTATCCATCATTTGTTAACCGTAATTGAAAAAAAAAATCCCAACATAAACTAACCAAAATATTTTATAACTCTTCAAAATTAACTTGATTCAAATTCAAATTCGAAACATGGTGTATCACAAAAAGAGGATTAATCAAACAAATTCTCAAATTTTAAGTGTTCCAAACTCAGGAAAGACACAAGAAGGCACCATCAAACATGATGACAATCTTCAATGACATTTCTTAAGGCACACGTGAGATTGCAATACACAAACTACAGCAGGAAGCAAAACTCCAATTGCTATCCTCAGTAAGTCAAAGCATTATTAATTCAGCTATCCAACAAATTCTCAAGTTCTTTAAAAAATTCAATAACAATTCAACAAATTTTTGGGCAGCTTGGTTGGACATATTTTTTTTATTGTGGATGACAGCTCATGGTGATTAGCCAAAAATACGCCATAGGATTATGGAGTATAGTGTTGCGGAAAATGGTTGATGGCCTAAAAAAGACATGTATATGCACAAAAAAAATGCAGAAAAACTGCACATGTAATAAATTAAAATCTAATCGATATGAAAATTTTCTACTCATACGGCATGCAATTAATTCAGCAAATTCAGAGCCATAACATACCAAAAAATATATGACATCGAACTTAAAAGAAACACCAAAGACATAATGAGTTGTCTTGAAGTATACATAATGAGTAGTACCTATGAAAACTGAAATGAAGGACAGAAGAAGACAGGTTTATAATTTAAGACAAAGAAGGATGGAAGAAGATTTATAACACTTAAACATTTGAACAAGGAGGAAAAAGGAACAGGCTTGAACAGAAACGAAACAGAGGAAAAAAGAGGGAACTGGTGGCGAGCAGCAGCGGCAATCTGTGTTTTCGTTTCTTTTTTAGAGAACAGCAGAGAGGGAAGAAGGAGAAGAAGGAAGAAGAGTTGGATGCTAGGAGCAGGATGGTGGCGTGTCACCATGGTTCTTCCGGAAGCACTGCAGCAGTTCATCAGAGAGAAAGAGATAGAAGAGATTTTTGGGATGGTGAGGGAGGAAGAGGCCGTTTTCTGAGTAAAGAATGCTGTGAAGGGGTGATATCTTGCATTCGGGGCCTTTTAAATTATCAAAATAACCCTCAAATTTAAAAAAACAAATGCAACGAAACCTGCTATTTCCGCCATTGGCATTGCCGCAATCCTCTACGAAATACTAACTGTTTTTTTTTTCTTTTTTAAATAGAACTTCTCAGTTTTGCATTAACTTAAACTAAAACTCTAATGTAATTTAAAAAAAAAACGCAGATTAATCAATCAAATTCTCAATTTTTTGGTGTTCCAATTAGCGGAAAGGCGCAATATAGCCCTATCAAACATGATGATAATCTTCAATGGCATCTCTAAAAGCGTGTAAGAAAAGCTATGACTAATTGCAATACCCAAAAGTATAGCAAGAAGCAAAACGCCAATCGCACTCCTCAGCATTTCAAAAATACAAAAACATAACTAACAGTTAGGATCAAGACAAGAGCTTCCAGAGAAAGTTCAAACCTACAACAGAGGAAATCAAATAGAACAGAATTTCTTTGATCTCGAAAGCAACCACCCATTGACATATCACATACCATCAAATTTTTCAGTGCATACATGTCAACGAAAGCATTCCCATTCCCAATAATCAAATAATAATAATAAGAAGAAGAAGAATAAATAGAAAATAAAATAAACTGCTCTGTGCAAGAATAGCATTGACGGTGTAAAAAAAAAACGAAATCATAAACCCTAAATTTATTGATTATACGATTTTCCCAATAAAAAAATTTCACTCAGTCCCATGATCCACGTTAAAACACAACCAGAAAACCAATGAAAATCATGAAAGCACAAATATATATGGAAAAAAAGAAAACGAAATAAGAGAGCAGTATGATCGACACCTTATGAGTTGTCTTCAATCGGTTTTCTTCTCTTCGTAGGTTCCAAATGTTTCGTGAAGGAAGCGATCATTTCCATTTGTCTTCAGCTTTTATGTTTATTTAAGGGATGCATATGGCGGTGACTATTGATGGATGCCAATGTGCTTAACAAATATGGGTATGGGTAACCTTTTATGGGTCGGGTTTTACACTTGGATTTCGGCAATATAGTTATTAAACTCGATCCGTCAATCCAACTGTTCAGGTGATCGAGTTCCTGGTTAGAGGTTTAAGTGTTTAACACTTTAAATGTCAGATCACTGTCGAACCATTGACCAGGTCCCACATATATAAAATTACATAAAATCTGAAATATATTAAAATATATATAAATATAAATTACATCAAAAATAAAAAATAATATTGAAGTAGCAAAGCACACCAAGGAACAAGCCAGCATTTTTTATAGAATTAATTTATATGTACAATTATACACACATGTGCTGATGTTTACATTTTTTCATATTACTAGATGGTGTGTAGAGGTGTGTATAATGGTATATCTAATATTATTGTTTTTTTATATATATTTAAAAGAAAAATGATCAAATTTACTCATAAATATTTAGAATGCTGACAAATCTACACATAAAAGAAAAGAAATTAACTTTATACCCATGAAAGATACACTTTAACAGACAAAACTACCCAAACTCTAAAAAATTATTCAAAATTTCTAGATTCTCCTCGAACCTAATTTTACCCTAAAATCTTTTTCTGGGCATAAAGTTTACCCTAAGTCCTAATTCAAATAATCACTCAACTACCACATGACTGTTGCCCCCATCACCGCCAACACCACTGCGACCGCCACATATGCGGGACTAGTTACCATCGTTCTGCTTCACAACCACAAAGAAAATCCCCTTGGTGTTCAACATTACAGATTTCAGGGTATATCAATAATATTGTACAAAGAATTAATAGGGTGGAAGCATGAAATCACTTATCATTCAATGTTCCACGTCCTAGCTTTTCCTCCAAATATGAAAGGTATCTACTACATCCTTCACTTGTAGAATGATTCTTCCGGAAGCCATGAGTTTACTCGCTTAAGATGCAATTGCATCAAATATGACATTTAATATCCTCAGAGATTTGATTGCCCATTTCTTGATTCATGTTGGAGATCCATTTTACTTCAATAAAAAATTACTGTCTTCCAACTTCAAATTTAATGATTTTGATACACGCTGGATTCGATATCACTTGGTGTTTCGTATGAACAAATATGACTCTCATTCAAGACTAAACAACAACAATGTCGATGTAGAAACTGTCCCTACATCCAAAAAGCAGTTATGCTGGTAGTGATGGTGTAGCGGTTACGCGGTACCTGTGGATTTAGTTGTGGTGAATTGAAGATTGGGGGTGATTGTTTGAATTAGGATTTGAGGTAAAACTAGGTTCGAGGGTAATCTAAAAATTTTGAATAATATTTAGAGTTTGGGTAGTTTTGTCTGTTAAAGTGTATCTTTCATGGATATAAAGTAAATTTTCTTCTTTTATGAGCAGATTTGTCAGCGTTTGAAACATTTATGAGTAGCTTTAGCAATTTTTCCTGTTTAGAATTACATTTTATATTTCAGATCTTCAGCAGAATAGCGCCAGCAGCATTAAAACTTAAAATTAAAGAATGATTAAATGGGAAAAATAATTACCTAGAAAGAAGGCGACGAAGGATGATGATCGGCGGAAGGCCGCACGGAGGAAGAATGCGACACAAAGGACTGGTAGCGCAGAGGAAGACATTGATGAAGACGAACGGTTGGGCCATTTGGGAGGGATGGCAAGGTTAACAGGTGATGAGATGAGATGAGATTCAAGATGGGGGTTGGAAACTTGGCATGAATGATTTTGTGAGAGGTAGAGAGGGAGATGAATCATGAAATTAGGGTTCTGGCCCTCCAACCCAACTCAACGACGTCGTAGGCTATCTTTTTTTCTTCTTTTTTTTTTAAAAAAAATTTGACCTAGTCCGGTTCCCTAACCCGTTCGGTTCATCGATTTCGCTGAAAAATGTCCGGTTCAAACCGAGTCAGTGCGAGTCTAATGTATAACATCCCGATTTTCGGCGTGTCACAACACCACCTACAATCGGGACGTCATATTTATCTTAGCCTATTCTAATACTTCTTTAGCTAATTAATTAGATATAAGCCTATCGATTACATACGTCAACGTCATACATACGTAGCTTAATGACTATTACGTAATTCATTTACTAATAAACGAAGCGAGGGCAAGGATAGGTAATTGTTGAAATCCTATATATATTAATTATTATCGTTATTACAACCCAAAGGTTCCACCACTATCTAAAACTTGATAAATGAAATCCCGGCCTGACCATATAGAGGTCTCCTAAACCAGGACGCGGGAACTAAAATAAAAGATATAAACAACATAAGTCTCTTGTATACTAACAACTACAAGGCACACTAATAACTCAACCCCAAAAGAAGGGATGACCAAACACCCGATACTAACACTCCCTTACGATTCTCTTCTTGAGATGCTCTTCAAACTTTCTCATTAAATATAACATTCCAAGTTTTTTTTAGTAATAAAATTGATTAGTTTATTTGATTTGGAATATTCTTGATTATAGTCTTATAATTAAATTTTTATGTGTGGAATGTTTGATTGTAATTTTATTATTGAAGTTGTAGGTATATGTTTTTATTTTAGTTGGATTTTTTGCTCTACTACTTCTTTGCTCTTCTCATTTTCTGCTTCTTGGTTCATTTTCTTTTATTTGCAAATTTGATTATTATTCTAAGCATGTTTGATTATAATTAGATTTTGAAGTATAATTTGGTATGTGTTTGATTATAATATGTTTTAAATCGAATGGAATTTTTTGAGTTTGATTATAACCTTGAGTGTGGTTGATTATATCTAGATTTCGAAATGTAATACGGAGCCTATTTGATTATAATCTAATCATAACATGAATTTGAACTTTGATTTGAATTCTTGAGTTTGACTATTACATTAAATATGCTTAATTATAATTAAATTTTATAACACAATTTAGAACGTGTTTGATTATAAAGTGTATTGCCATGAGTTTGATTATGGTTGAACTGCAGTTGAAATAATTTAGACAATAAACATACCAAACTTGCCATGCCAGGTTTGTATAGAGTATTAATTCATTCTAGATGTAGTTAAACAAAACTAATCCAGCAACTACTTACAAAAAACTTAACCTATAAAAGAAGGTCTCCGAAAGAATAAAGATACAAAATGAAGTGAATATATTAACATAAGCATAACTTAAATTAAAAAAAACTTTAATTTGAATATGTTCTTTGAGAATTTCTTAAACGAAAACTTGAAGTGTGTCCAAATAAAATGCAGAACTTTAAAATTATTTTATTACCAAAAAACGGGAAAAATGCATAAAAGAAAGAATGTCATGGTGACGAAAGAGAAAGTGAATAAGAGAGAAAGGTCAGAAAATTGTGGAGATATAGTGAAAAGTTCCAATGGAAGAATTTTGAAAATAGATTAAAGGGTGAAGGCGCTGGGTTTTTTGACAGCACAACAATAGTTGAGCGTATCGAGGATTAGGCATGTAGTTGTTTTGCATTATTATCGTATAGTATAAAAATACGATGGCTAATTTTGGTGTGCAAATAGAATTACTGATAATAATAATAATAATAATGATAATAATAGTAGGTAACCAATAAAAAATCAGTCAATATCAGCCAACAACTTAAATTGGATGTTCTATTCTTTTTTATCTTTCGGATGTTCTATTTTTAAGTTTCGAATGTTTTGTTTCTAAAAATATATAAAGTTGGCTGAAGTTGCTTTAGCAGGGACGGACCTACATACTAATATGAGGGGGCAATTGCCCCACTAAAATTTATAAAAAGATTAATAAGCACATACATAATATATGTAATGCCCCCACCATAGAATATGGTTGCCCTTGCTTAAATAAATTTTATTTACAAGTGAGAAAAAATTATGTTGTGACACAATAATAAATGTTATTTTATTATATAAACTTAATTCAATTAAAAATATAAAATATACTGAAATATAAAAGCAAACAAATAATAATAATCCAGTTAGCTAATTATTACGTAAGTTAAGACAAATTTCTCAAATAATCCAATTGGCTAATAGGAGTAATATGTATATATATTGTTTATGTATTTTTATTATTTTATTTTATTTAGTTTTCACCATACATATAATAATTGTTTTCATAAAAAAAAACTATATCATAATATTATAGTTTTGCAAAAAATATTTGAATAATTGCTTAATAGAAAGAGAGATATTATATTATTTATACTGAGAGAATTATGCTTGTTTAATTTAAATATTTATATATTTTACAGTTTTTTTGTTTGGGTCACTCAACTTTAGTGAAAAAATTCAAATTCGCTCATTCAAATTATATTTTTTATTGATTCTTTAGCGAATTTGAATAGAGAAAATTTTTTTTATTAATTACTAAACTATAATTTTAAAAATCTGTGCACTGAAACCACTATGCCATAATAGAGAAAAACTCTCCATCCACTTAATAAAACATAATTTAATTTAAATATGGAGATGAAATGTGTGATGAACCTCAATATGGAGACAAACAAATATTTACTGAATTATGGAACAGTGAAGATGCTCATCTGACACAAAAATAATGACCCCCATTCAAGATGTTTCCAACGTGTTGGCCCCTATTCAAGATGTTTCAAACATGTTGGAACCAAGGCAAAATGTTTCCAACGTGTTGACCACCATGCAAGATGTATCCCACATGTTGACCCATGTTGCTCCATGTATGCCGACAGCTTCTATTTGGGGGAACTGGTGCACATTGAATGCAAGCTTGGTCATTCCTCTATATAAGAGTGATGATGCTCAAACTCCAGCATGCTGAGTGATAGTGAGCGTTGTAGTATTTGTTTTTTTTTGTTTCTTCAACTTGAGTGATATAATAAGGTTAAAAAAAATATTATATAAAGAGTAAGTAGTGTTAATATGGTGCGTAATTTTATAATTTCGGAGCAACATATAGCTCATTATTTACAAGATCCGCATTATGTAAGTATTTTTTATTTCAGTATTTAGTGTTTTTTTTAATGTTACTATGGTGAAATTTATTTTAATAATATTAGTATGTTGATTATTTAGTTATTAGTTATTATGCAATGGCAATTATATACCGCTTAATTTTTTAGTGTTTTTTGTTTGTAATGTTATTATGCTGAAATTTATTTTATAGCTTACTAGGTTGATCATTTAAGTTATTAGTTATTTAAGTGTGTTTATTTAAATTTGTTAGTGTTTTTTAGTAGTTATTTTGTAATGATTAATATAATTTTGTATTAAATAATGTTATTTTAATTTGTATTTTCCTTCGAAAAATTATGGAAAATAATTTTTTATCTAAACAGGCAGGCAGAACATTGATGCCCCGAAAACTTGATCCACCGGAGACATTTAATGCAGTTGCAAATGATGAACTGCGTTTTACCGGATTTGATGTCGTTACAAGAGTTGGCGAAGTCAGAGGACGGGATGGTTTGATTTCAGCTTTAGTGGAAAGATGGAGACCAGAAAGTCACACTTTTCATTTTCCTGCAGGCGAGTGCACAGTGACTCTTGAGGATGTGCTGTACATTTATGGCTTTCCTATTAACGGCCAACCAGTGACGGGCATGACAGATAACAGTGAATCCCTATTGGATGATCAATGTATGGCATGTTTTGGTTGCAAGCCCGGAAAGCATGATCGATCTAAATCGTACATAAAATTAGCATGGGTGCGAGATACCAGAGACAAGATGCGATTGTACACCCAAGAAGATGTGCGCCGATATGTCCGAGCACATATTCTTTGTTTGCTTGGTAGCTTGATATTCCCGGACAATTCTACGACTTATGTTTATGGGAAGTTTATACAGCTGCTTCAGGACTTCGATAGTATTCGTGGCTACAGTTGGGGTTCTTCCTGCCTAACACATCTATATCGGGCATTGTGTCATGCATCAAGGTACGATTGTCAAAATATGGATGTAAAATCCCTATCTTAGCTTTCTAATAAAGCTAGAACCGCATCATTTGGAGCTCTATAGCTCAAGTTAATTCCAGTTTAATATAGAAAGGTCATGATGAGAAATCTCGTTTTTAACGGAAAACAGAAAATAAATTCTACAGAGTTTGCAGAGCGAAATCCCAAAAGTTGCCAGAACAAAAGTTTGCTTATTAGCTGGGGCGAAGCCAAAGCAAAAATAAAAAATTTCGCGGTCGCGAGTTTTTCGCGAACTTTTGTGGCAAATTACCAAAATGCCCCTGGAGGCCCGGTTTTCGGAAATTCGCGAAACTGGTCTCTATGGATAGAGAATTTTCCTCACAAGAGTAATAAAGAAGAATTAGTCATCCTAGGATAGTTTTATTAGTTTTTATTAGCCGGTTTGACGGTTCGTTTTTAACGGTCCGTAAAAATCAGTACGGGCGAAAACGATCGGTTTTCGATGGAATTTTCATCCGATCATCATCAAATTTTTATCAGAGCTTGGGGACACATATTTAAAGTATGTCCTACCTTAGAATTGATCAAACCACTTGATTTCAATAATTCTTTTATTCCTTGAACCGGAAGTGATTAAACCGTCTTTACTTAGTAATTACCTTCCTAGTTACCTAGAGATAAAATAATTTGATAATTAACCCTAAATATCCACCTCATGGCCGGTCATATCCACAAGAGAGTAATCATTTCCTTGAGACCAAATTCAATTTACCATGTGGTTAAATTAGGTGATAATTATCCAAAAGTTTATTCATTTTCTTTAATCCAAAAATTTGATATTATCCCTTAGAATTTTTGAGATAATCTTTGGTTCTCCTTACCATTAGAATTCA
>JASCZI010060631.1:60328-70943 GCA_036250425.1 Stylosanthes scabra | reverse complement strand
ACACCTACTCCATGAATCCAATCTCTTCCAAGAAGAGCATTATAGCTAGCTCGAGAAGGTACTACCACAAACATAGTCTTACGCTTCGAAAATCCTACTTGAACATGCAGCATTACCAAACCCTTTGCAGGAGTTGATTGTCCCGAGAAATCAGTAACAGCAATGTTTGTAGGGATCAAATCATGTTGATCCTTGTTGAATCGAGACAACATTCTTTCGGGAAATAGGCTAATAGCAGCTCCTCCGTCTACAAGTACCCTGTTCAGAATAATTCCATTCATGGAAGCCTTGATATGAAGTGGCTTCAAATGCGCTTTTTCCTCTTTAGTTGGTCTAGTGAAAATAGCTTCTCTTTCATTTCGAACCCAAAGAAAATCTTCTCCTTGAGCGGGATCATAATAATCACCATCGAGACACTCTCGAGAGCTATTAGCAAACTCGGCAGGTAAGATGGATACCACACTGATCATTTCGTCTTCCTCGACAAACTCATCATCATAAAGGTCGTCCCCCTCATCTTCCTTCATAAATTCAGAATCGACCTTTGGATCAGCAACAATCTCTTTTCCTTTTCCCTGAGTTTCAGGAAAAACAACACGGTGCAAAGCAGAAGTCTTTGCCCCCTTGTCTTTGTTTTCAGATGGACTTGCTTCAGCAGTCGAACTTGATTTCGTATTTCGAGAATGGAATCGTGCACGTCCCCGGAAATGTCTATGAGAAAAACCACGGCCTCTACCTCGACCTCGGTTTCCTCCTCTGAAATTTCGATGACCTAGGAAATCATTCTACCCAGGGAATCGAGCACCAGAAGATCCTCCAACCCATTGCATCTGAATCGGAGGAACAACCATCACATTAGAGGATTCTGTCCTTCGAGCTCCTTGCCTCTGGCGGACCTGTTCCTCTTTATGAGCCAATTCTTTTTTCATTCTCTCTTTTTCGAAAAGAGTTGCAGCATCAGCATCAAATACAACATTACACCTTGGACAGAGTGAAACATCTCGATCCTTGAGCTTCTGCTGCATCAGAAAATCCAACAGACCTTCCCCGACTCCATAAAAAATTTGTTGAATATTCTCTTCGAAATTACTGAGGGAAGTATCGAACTCAAAAGTGGTAAATCCAGCCATATTTACCCCAAAGCAGCATGGTTCAACAAAACTCGAATTTACTTCGAAAGGATCAGCATCGATTTTCATTTCAGGCTTAGCCTCCTCAAACTTCAATCTCCCTTCCATAATAGCTTCTTGAATTAAGTCCCTGAAACGGACACAATTATTAGCCGAGTGACTAGATGATTGATGGAATTTACAAAACGGTTTCCCTTGAACATGTTTTGCTGATAAAAACTTTTTTCCATCTAACACGACTAATTGTTTGTCTTTTAATAAAACATCAAAGATTTGCTCAGATTTGGTAATATCAAAACCAGGCAATTTTTTCAAAGAAGAACAAACATAAGGGGGTCCTTTCTTTTATTCAGCTAAATCGACTTCAAAATTTTCATGATCAGATTCTTCACTAGAATCTACAGTTTCGACATAGGAAACTCTTTCCTTTTTAACATATGGTTTGTAACCAGAAAACTTGTTTTTCTTTAACTCTAAATTCTCCTTTTGAAGGAGTTCAATCTGTCTAACTCGTTCTGTCAAATGAGTTAAATTTGGAATATGAACATTGATAAGCTTTCGACGAATGTCAAAACTTAAACTCATAATAGCCATCTTAACTACTTCAGATTCTGGAATAGTAACATAGCATTTATTCCTTGCATTCTTAAATCGAATCATAAAATCATCAATAGATTCTTCTTCTTCTCTTTTGATAGCAAACAAATCAGTTAAGTTTACTTTAAGTTCTTCTCTATAAAACTGACTATGAAAAGCAGTTTACAGGTGATCCCAACTCACGATCGAGTTTGGCCTTAAGTTAGAAAACCAAGTAAAAGCATTTTTTGTTAGAGAAGATGGAAAAAATTTCATTTTCAAGTTCTCATCATTAGTTAAATTTCCTAATTCTACCACATATCAAGCTATATGCTCAACAGTAGATTCCCCAGCTTCTCCTGAAAACTTAGTAATGATTTTCGGATTTTTAATTCCTCTGGAAACTTCAGCAATTTGAATATTTTGAGGAAAAGGAGAAGTAAAATGTGGTCAATCTAGAAAACCCATATTTATGCCTACTCGATTTAAAACATTTTCAACAACTCGAGTGACATTATACTGATCAATCCTATTCAAGTTTCTTACTTCATGCAAAACTTGTTCAGCATTTTGATCCCTCTGGACAATTCTGACATTACCACCCCCAGGTTATTTTCAATAATATTTTCTGCATTGTTTTGATTTTCAGTATTGTCATCATGAACTAGTCGAGAAACCCGCTCGACTTGATTAGCCAAATAATCATACTTTGAATTTGTATCGGCCATAATAGGATTCAAGATACTTGTCAAATGTTGCGTCAACAAGTTCACTAAATCTAGATGACTTTCATCAATTAACTGTCTAACAGTTTGAATCAAAACCCCATGATTTGAAGATGAAGCTCCAACGCTTCGACTCATTTAAGGAAAAATTTGATTATTAGAATTCGGCAAAGAACCAAATTGAAATGCTGGATTCGAATTATTTCCAAAGTTCGAATTCAAAAAAGGAGGACAATAATTGTGTGGTAACCCATAAGGTGGCCAGCCAGCATTAACCGCAGAGTTAAATGGCGGTTGCGTAATTCTAGAATGTGGGCCATGGTTATTTCCCCCAGAATTAACAGTTTGATTGTCGTTATTATTATTCCCAGAATCTTGCCTAATATTTTCAATATTTGAATTTTGAACACTATTTTGTGCAGTTGTTTGAGTTGTAACTACAACTGAACCTGATGAATCAGATTCCACATTTAAATTTGAATTTGAATTGAGACTTGCATTAGAATTTAAATTTGCATTTGAATTTGAATTTGCCATTTGCACAATCCTACCACTACGCAAATGCATGCATATGACAGATAGCAATTATCACATTCAGACAAACAATGCAAAACAATGTTATGAATCCTTCAAAACAATGTTATGAATTTTGACACTTTTCAATACAATTGTCCCACCGGGCGTGCCAATTTGTTATACTGATTTTTAGGATTTCCGAAATACAGATTTCAAGAGACTCTGAGTACCAGTCAATGAAGTGCATCAAAATTTAAACTTGCAGAAATGAATAACTGAAATTGTATTTAAAAGTTGATTATACAAGAAACACTTCTCAAAATTCCAAAGTGTATAATGATGGAAATAAAATGACTAACTTAAAAGAAGCAGAAACATGAAAATAAAAAGGAAAAGCTTCTAAATGAGAATTAAAAGGAAAGAAATAAAAAAACAGAGTTGAAGGTCATGAATTTAGTTACTGCAAATGACATAAGAACAGAAAAGGAATTGGAAGGAACCATATTCAGAAAACTGGACTTGTGACAATGCTGAGAAAGTCGCTTGATGGATGTGAGAATTGTGAAGTGAGTGTTCCTGAGAGTGAAGATTCCAACCCCAAACTTGTATATTTTTCCACTATTTATAGATAACCCCTTTCAATCTCCTTCTGCCACGTGTATGCTTCAAAATAGGACAGTTCCACGCCTACGTAACTTCCAGGTAACGTCCCAAAACCATCTTCGAATTATTCGTTGTTCCCTGAACTCGAATCTCTATATCTGAGCCTCCTTTCTCGAGCACTCGAAGTCTGCTTTTGGATTATCTTATCGAACATTTGCTAAGTTACCATCTTCAAAATTCACTAGCTCTTCGACCCACAAAATTGATTTACCAAAAATCGAAGCCCAGTTTTCAATCAAGTTTATTTTCGAATAACATTTATATAATTTATTTGCATGATAAATAATATACAACTCAAACTAGACCAAATACTACAAAGTCTTGCAGAAGATAGCGATGCACACACAAAAATATTTCATCGTTTTATGTTTCCGATTGCCGAATGGCCAAAATTAATTGAACGCTTTGCTGTTTGGAAAATTTTTAATCTTTATAAGTTTTGGACAATTACTCTATTCCAAAAAAATTAGTATTTTCATCGTTTGAAAAGAGATTAATTTATTTTTTAATTATATTTTTTAATTTAATTGTCTTATAACAAAATTTATTACAAATTCATTTATCAAATAAACATATATATTAAAACAAATAACCAATTTGTTTCACGAATCACAAGGATAATTTTGATCGAATTCTAACAAATTAACAGTAGAAGTAATTTGTGGGTGTTTTTAATATTATATAATATAATAATTTGTACATCTATTTTATCAAATTAAATTCAATTAAGTTATTTATTTTATATTAAAAAAATTATTTTAATGTCAAATTAAAATTTATTTTAATTTTATTTTATTTTTGTATTATTTGATATTCAAATAATTTTTTATTTAACATAAAATAAAAAATTTAATTAAATATAATTGATTAAAATAGATATAGGGAAGTTGTAAGGCACTGATGTTAAATTCCATCAGCAAATGCTTATGCCATTGACAGACCAACGCGTGTTAGGATTTGGAACGGGTCTCGGTATCCGTGCGGGGACTGCTGAACGGATTACAGCGTGTTGCCAGGTCTTGTCGGTTGGTTAGGCTGTCGAGGAAATTAATTAAGGTCAGTGAAATAATGATTAGTGTTTTTATTTCAGAAATAAAATATTTAGAAAATAGTGGTAGTTGGACTCGAAGGATGGGTCGGGCCACTGAATGTGTTTACTTGACATAGTATGGGTATATGGCAAAAAATGTGAATGGTGGATTAGACCCATGAAATAGGACCTTGACATAGTGGGAATATGGCCAAAAATTTGAAAAAGGAATTCCCAGAGGAATGAGTGAAAGAAAAAAAAAATGAAGCTTACAAAAGAAACTTGGAAAAATGAAATTTACAAATTGAATTAGGTTAAATTAATCCATATCTCTATAATTTTATGAAATTTTCAATTAGGTTCCTATATTTTTTTTCTTCCAATTAGATCCATATATTAATATTTATTGTTAATAGGAACCTAATTACAATTTAAAAATAATATAGGAACTCAATTGAAAGAAAAAAAATATAAAATCTAATTAAAAATTTGATGAAATTATACGAATTAGTAGAGTAATTAAACCTTAAAATTATTACAATAATAATAATTACCTATATTATGAACACTTGATAAGCGTTACCCATATATTAATGCTCCCTTTAAAGGACCCATAGCAATTTTTCATTCACATTGTGCTTACCCAATGATTTATATATTTCGATAAATAAACACATTTAGGATGCTATTTTTTTTGGTATTATTTAGGATGCTATTTACTAGTCACTATTTTATAATTTCTTTCAGGACAATTTTTTAAATAAAATTGGTCTTCATCTCCCTTTAATGGATTCAGTTTCTCCTTTTTTTCAATTCATTTTTTTTTTTTTTTTGGTATCCTCTTTTTAAAATTCATGACTCAAACCATGTAATTTGCCCATATGATGGTCATCAATGTCCTTCCAACTAATATGCACTTAAGCCTAAAAACTTTGGTCTTCATTATCATTAGCCCGCTTACCCAACAAAATCCATAAACCCATGTTCCACCCTCACCAAAAAAAAAAAAACTTGGCCCACTATTTTAATTTAAATTTATAATGACAACACCATCACTTAATAACTAACAATAATTAATAGACAGTTATCACACTACAACTGCTGAACATTATGGGACCCACATCTGTGTTTCCTCACTTTCCTGCATCTCTCTCCAACAATTGTGCACAAATCCACACGCAGCCTACACACGCGTCGTAATCATAGACTGCCAGACATCATCAGCACCCGCTTACGACTATGTTCATCAGCATCATAGTTTTTTCCCCTTATATAATATACATACAAAACCTTTGGCAGGTCTTTTAAGCTACACAAGTATCTATTACGCATTATCAACTGATTCGCTATAATTCTCATTTTTTTAGCCGGCTTTCCCGCTGCATTCCTTGTCTCACTCGTTCCACTTTCAACTTTCTTACGCAGCTTTCAGTCGATTCATTCGATCTTTAATTAGATAGAGAGCAAAGAAATTAGGTGCATTTGTAAGTTGAATAACGTGAACATTGTTATCAGATCGTTGTTAGCATGCGTTTCAATTAATTAATTACTCTTTTTCAATTGACTAGGGAATGTAATAAAGTCTTTTAATAATGTTAATTGCAATCTTTCAATATGATGACCGGGTCTTATTATATTTACAAGAGAAATATATTGCTATATTGATATTAGATTTATTATTTTTCTTATTATTTAATCATTAACATGAAAAAAATATTAATTAAAAAAAAATATAAGGAACACATAAGGTTTGGAAGCCCATAAAGCACATGAGCCGAAGGGTGAAATCTTAACCCTAAGTCCTTCTCCCTTTGCCCCACCGCCACTACAACCCACGCCGCCGCCTCCTCCTCTTCTTCCTCTTCTTCTTCCACCGACTGTGTTGTCACCGTCGCCGCTTTCTCTTTTTTTTCTTTTTTCATTGAGCCTTCCATCTCCTCCAAGCCTCTGTCATGAAAGGGAGGGTTAAATGTGAAGCAGATCCGACGAATATGGAAGTCATGAAGGCTTTAATCAACACCGACGAACGTCTCACTCGTGGACAATGCCACCACCGTCACAACTATCGTCCTCCAGCAAGTCAACTGCCAGTTCGGTGATGGAAGGTTATGCAAGAACGACGTCGTTATCATGTTAAACTGTGCGTTCCAGGCAGGGAAGAAATTCATCGGCGCATACTACGTCGGTCCTGCTGGTGGCTCCGTCGTGGAGGTTCAACTTCCATCTCCCACCTCCTCCTCCTCCTCCTTGCGGTTGTGTTGTTGTTGTGTTGCGGTTCTGGTGGTGGTGGTGGTGGTGAGGTTACGAATGATAATTGTATTCTATTTTGGATGATAACTTGAATTTGTTTCGGATGATAATTGTGTTGGGGCTGGTTTAGGGTTTAGGGTTACGGATGATAATTGTATTCTATTTCGGATGATAATTGTATCTGTTTCGGATGACTGTTTTAGTTTCGGATGATAACTTTGGGCAGTTTTAGATGATGACTTCTAATTGAACTTATTCGCTCTCTAAGAACTCCATAATGTAGGTTTCGTAGCATAGTTCTTATATTTGTAAATAGCTTCAATAAATTCCTGAAATTTCACTAGCAACTCATTTTAAAATCTGAAATTAATGGATGCAAATCAAATTGGTTCCTAAAATGATTTTTCTTGTTTTTTCTTTCATAAATTTAAAAGTATTAATGCTTGTAAACCTACTAATTTTTTATATATTTTTTTACAATAAAATTTAATAAAAAAATTATACAGACTAATTTAAAAAATTTATAATACAAATAATTATTTTATAAAAATATAATAATATAATATATAAAAAGTAATTTTACCAAATTTTTAATTAGATTCCTATACTTTTTTTATTTTAGTTAGGTATTTGAATTTCAATTAGTTCAATGATAACAATGATAATTTAACCTTATAAAAATGGTAACAATGTGAAATATGGAGGTCAATGTGGATTGCGGAGTGAAATTTCATGGGTCAAATTGAGAAAATTGAAAATTCAAGGACCAACTTAAGATGCGATTTAAATTTCAGAGGTCAGTTTAAAATTTAATTCAGGATCTCAATAATCAACAATCTCAAATGGTTTTAACATTCTAATAAGTAATGATTTATTTATTAGGGTCTATGTTAAATTTTAATTTAAAGTTAAACACCATAAAACACATAAAACATATGTAATAATAGTAAGAATAAATTGGTTCTCTAGTGGAAAACTTGTTAGGGATGACACCTAAGGCTTGGTCAGTTTGCGTTACAGATCCACCTATCATCTTCGACATAACCATTGAAAGGCTAGGAATGGTATCGTTTTGGAGATTTCATAGTGAACTTCTTTATGTTAGTGGAATCCATTATCAACACATCAAGATGTTCCATTACCTTTCGGATGCCTAAATTGACGAGAGACTTATATGTACTGTTTTTTAAATGTGAGGAGTCATTTGATATTTTTCCAAAGGTCAAGGAAAAGTTTATCATAATTTAAAAAGTTAAGTGATATATTGGTTTTTTAGTTAACAACAAAAAATTATCATTAAGATTTTAAGATCGATAAAAATAATCATAAAAGATTCAAATGATAAAAATATTCATGAAAGATTAAAAGTTGTGATAAAAATGCCCAAAAATAATTTTTTGATAATTGTTAATACTTAGTTAGCTATATAATATTTAGGTATTTTTTCACAATGTCTAATTTTTTTTATGGATATTTTTATCAATTAAATCTTTTATTAATATTTTTGTCATAATTTTAAATATTTCATGGATATTTTTGTCATTCGAATCTTTATTTTATGATTACTTTTGTCAATTTTATAATCTTTCATGGTTATTTATGATAATTAACTCTATTTTTTCATTATATTATTATTATCTTCTATTGGCTTGGTTTGGTGGCGAATCGAAAAGATTTTTTTCATGTTTGGTAAGGTAATAATCACTCTCCTCCTTACCATTAGCGTCTATCCTTCATTGTGAGCTTTTTGCACTTTGGAGAGGCTTGGTTTTAGCTTGTGAGAATAGATATCGTGAAGTCCTATGTGAAACTGACAACATAGAAGTCTTCATGATTACCCAAAGTCATCACAACTCTGGAGCTGTTCTAAATCTGGATCTTATCTCAAAGATTCATGGGCTTTTAGATAGAAATTGGTAGGTTGAAGTGCGTTTGATTCAAAGAACCGCTAATGGGGTGGCTGATGCAATGGCACAGGCAGCTCCTCAGGCGGAGTGGTTGCTTTTCTAGAATGAACTTCTTTTAGGGTTGTTTCTTGTTGCTAGACACAAAAAAGAAAAAAAAATTACTCTCCTCCAAGGTCTTTATTACATTTTAGAAATAATTTCAAAATTTAAGGCATTGGAGTATCGATGGACTTGCAGAGCATTGGATCACCATAGGCTCGACCTATTCGTGCCTTCGCGGGTTTGGTGGCGCAAATTGGTTTTACGGATTTGGTAAGGTAAGCACTCTCCTCCTTTAAGGTTAAGGGTTCAAATATTGGTGAATTTGCAGAGCATTAGATCACCATAGGTTCAATTGATTCATAGGTTTGGTGGCAAAATGACCGAATTTTACGGGTTTGATGTCGAACGGATCAGCTTTCATCAAACCGGACAGTCTAACTGCAAGTTTTCATCAGTAACATTGCCCTTTTTATTTAATGCAAGAAGTAGTTGAATTGTAAATAGAGATAAGAAATGTTAGATGATTATTAATTTTAATTTATTTTTATTATTTTTAGCCATCAATTATCAATACCTTTAATTAGTAATTTTATCATATTTTAACGGTATAGTAAAATCAGCCACCAAAATAATGAATTTTTTATTTTTATAAATAAAAAATTTCACATTTATGAAAAAAATGCATGCGGCTCAAGAAAATTACAAAAATGCATCCCATTACTTATCTCGTCGTAGATATAATATAACATATATCTTGACGACAAGATATCAACAAAAAGCATTTTTATATATATCTCATCGCCAGGGCAACAAGGTATGACCAAATGTAAATTTTGAGATTCAGGATTAAGGATTTTTTTTTTTTAAACTTTTAGGCACAAACAAAACTAAAAAGTAATGCATAATACAACAAAAGATAATATAATAAACACAATATAATGCGAATGTCATAGAACAACACAAATAAGAAAAATACAATAAAATAAATAGTCATCTATGTCTAGACTGCTGCTGTAAGTATCCGCCCATACCACAAGTCGGGGGATTGGACCTGTCTGGATAAACGATGTGGGCACTGAGGCCGGGCAGGAGGCTAGAGCTGGGCAGCCGGCTAAGTATGAGCTACATCCTGCTGGAGATGCTATAATGAGGCATCCGCAGCAGGAGAGAAAAATGGAGCTGCTGTGGAGGTGAAGAATAATGGAGCCGTTGTGGGGCGCCGGGGAGAGGGGATAAGTAGTGCTTATACTGAGACGCAGGCTAAGAAGAGTAGCTCGAACCAGCCTGATCGTATGTAAGATGCGAAAAGTGCTGAAACTGGAGGAAGTGATATCGTTGCAGGTATTGAGCTAGGGTGGGGAACTGGATGCTCGGATGGGGTGACATCTGATGGTACCCAATCGACGGATCAGATGAACCAACTCCGCCTGACCCATGTTAATTCCTTAACCCTAAATTCCAAATTTTAACCAATTTTACATCTGATGGTACCTAAAAGGAAAAAAAAAATCCTTAACCCTAAACTCCAAATTTTACATTTGCCCATATCTCGTCACCAATGTTTTTTTTTTTAATGATATCTCCTCGCCAGAGACTGTAAGTCTCGTAGCACGTATACTCAAGAGGGGGTGAATTGAGTATGATAACAACAATGATAAATTTTCGCGGAAGCTTAAATTACTTGAAATTTAAATGACTCAAATGCTTGAACTAGTATTTTTCCAAGGGCTTAAGTCAATTCTTAAGTACTTACGAGGATCTTGTACTTTCCAAAAT
>JASCZI010060631.1:33435-52151 GCA_036250425.1 Stylosanthes scabra | reverse complement strand
AGATGTTTGATTTAGTGGTTATGGCCACCATATCCAAAACACCAGACACCAAAACAGTTCAAGAGGAGATTGCTGATAAGTTGGGTCTTCATCATTTTGAAGAGGTAACTGTTGCTGGTAGAGCACCTCGCCTATGCGAGAGAATCAAAATGGAGAAAACTATCCTTCTTGTATTGGATGATATTTGGGAAGCCCTTGACCTGAAAAAAGTAGGGATTCCCTCTGAGGGCGAACATAGTGGCTGCAAAATATTGTTGACTTCGAGAAATTTAGATCTGCTACGACTGATGGGTGTCAGAGAGCATTTTCGGCTAGAAGTTTTGAATGATGAAGAATCATGGAGCTTGTTCAAGTCTAAGGCTGATAATTTAGACAAAGAACTCGACAAGCATCAAATTGCATCCCAGCTAGCCAAAAGGTGTGGGGGATTGCCTGTTCTCATAGTTACTGTGGCAAGATCATTGATAAACCAAGACATTCATGTGTGGAAAGATACATTGAACCAATTAAAAAAGGTTGACAATGAAGAGTTGCATGAAATAACTTATTCTGCTTTGGAGTTAAGTTACAAAAGGCTAAAGGGCAACGAAATGAAAGCTTTATTCTTGCTTTGTGCTACAGTTGCAGAAAATCCTTTGGTTTTCGACTTGTTCTATTATGGAATGGGTCTAGGCATATTCAACAACACCGATACATTGGAGGGTTCCAGAGACAGGCTTCACAAAATGATTAGTGCATTAAAGGCATCTTGTTTGCTGATAGAAGATAACACTATCACACATGTGAAAATGCACGATGTTGTTCGTGATGTAGCTTTCTCCATAGCTTCAAGGGATCAACACATGTTAATTAAACACTACGGTGAGTTGAAAGAGTGGCCAACAACAGATTTTCTTAGAAGATGCTCTCAAATTTTCTTGCACCGCTGTCAAATCCATAAGATTCCTGAAAAGGTAGATTGTCCAAAACTTTCCATTTTTCAACTGGAAAGTAAGGATCCTTCTCTTGATATCACTGATTGTCTTTTTGAGGGAATGAAAAACCTCAAAGTTTTAGACTTAACAAGATTAAACATGGCTTCGTTACCTACTTCTATTCGTTTATTAACTAGCCTTACAACATTGTGTTTATATAATTGTGTTTTGGAAAATATGGAAGCAATAGGTGCACTAAAAAATTTAGAAATTCTTACCATTGAAGATTCTTCAATGATCAAGTTACCAGTTGAAATAGGGAAATTGAATAATCTAAGAATGCTCAATTTGAGTAATTCTGGGATTGAAGTCATCCCAGCAAACATCATATCAAGCTTGATCAGATTAGAGGAGTTGTACATGGGCAATACATCCATTAAGTGGGAGATTATGAATTCAGATAATCAAAGTGAAAATGCCAGCCTTGATGAGCTTTGTCATTTGTCAAAATTGAGAGCTCTAGAACTACAGATTCAGGAGGCATGCATGTTGCCGAGGGACTTGATGTTTGATAACTTAGAAAGTTATAAAATAGTTATTGGAGATGTCTGGGAATGGTCCGATATTGACAATGCCTCATTGAAAACGTTGAAGCTCAAGCTTGTCACCAATATTCACTTGGAGCATGGGATCAAAGGACTGATAAAAAGATCAGAGATTTTGTATTTGGATGAAGTTGAAGGCATTTGGAATGTACTCTATCAATTGAATAGAGATGGATTTCCTCAACTGAAGCACCTCCACATGCAAAACAATGCTATAATTGAGCAAATCATTGATTTTACAGAGAGGACTCATGTTCCAACTGCATTTCCAAATCTAGAAAAACTGGTGATTCAGAATCTGAGTAAGATGGAGAAAATTTGTCATGGCACACTTGCAGTTGGTTCCTTTGCCAAGCTCCAAACCATCAAAGTTGAAAATTGTGATAAAGTGAAATACCTTCTCTCTGTTTCCATGGTTAAAGGGATGTCTCAACTTTCAGAGCTTCAAGTTTCTGAATGCAATCGTATGGAAAAGGTAGTGATTGAAGATGAAGATGCAATTAATGAGGAAACTGATGAAACCATTGAATTTCCCTCACTCCATTCTCTGACTTTACAGCATTTGGATGCACTTGACAGCTTCTTCTCTCATGAGTCCACATCCTCTTCTCATGTTTCCCTTTTCAATAATCAGGTAAGTGTTTTAGTTCTATACTTGCTTAGATGCATATAATAAAATTTTATATCTTTTCTTCAAGCTTTTGTGAACATTTGATTTTTATATTCTATGTAGGTTTCATTTCCTAATTTGGAAACTCTCAAGTTGAGCTCGGTCAATCTGAACAAAATTTGGGAGGATAATCGACACTCTTTCAACAAATTGACAAATTTGATTGTTGAGAATTGTGATGGTCTAAAATATTTGTTCTCACCTACTATGGTGAAGAGTTTTCCCAACCTCACAAAGCTTGAAATAAGTAAGTGCCATCAAATGGGGGAGATAATAGCAGAAGACACGGACAACAATATTGTCACACAAGAAGAGGTATGATAACTAAATGGTAACTATTGTTTTGAAAGAAATAATTAAGACCTTTGTTTAAATCCTATGTATCAAACAGACATATACATCATATATTCTTCACTAATACTTTATTTTATTGCTTATTCTTGTTTAAATGATACAAGTTATGTATGGTTTTTAACTTTTTGAATCATAGGTTCTATTCTCCAAATTGCAAACAATTACCTTGAAGGACTTGAAGAGCTTGAAGAAAATATGGCACACAGAATTTTCTAAAGTGAAGACTTTACAAGTAATAAACTGTGAGAAAATTAGAATAATTTTTCCTTCTTCGATGCAGAATGCATATAGTGATCTGGAGACGTTAATGGTTGCTGAATGTTTTTCAGTAGAAGAGATATTTCAACTGAGTTCTTATGAAAATTGTAGTACAGAACAAGCACAGTTGAAAACAATTACTCTAGAAAGATTGCCAAAGCTAAAACAAATATGGAGCAGGGATCCTGACGGAGCTCTTAGTTTTTGCAATCTAGAAGAAATACATATACTTAGTTGCCCAAGTTTGGAATTTGTATTTCCATGCTCAGTAGCCAAGAGTTGCTCACTTCTTAAAGAACTTGCAATTAAATTCTGTGGAAACATGAAGGAAATTGTTTCATTGATGGAAGAGCCCGCATTCTCAAGTATTTCCTTTGAGTTTAACCATTTAGACACTTTGTTGCTTTGGGACTTAGTTAAACTCAAAGGGTTCTATGCAGGAAATCACA
Organism: Stylosanthes scabra; assembly: GCA_036250425.1. Lineage (NCBI taxonomy): Eukaryota > Viridiplantae > Streptophyta > Magnoliopsida > Fabales > Fabaceae > Stylosanthes > Stylosanthes scabra. The sequence goes on along the minus strand of JASCZI010060631.1, from coordinate 48,901 downwards.
CATTATCATGCCCATCTTTGAGAAAATTAGATGTTACAGGATGTGTGAAACTGAATTTGTACACAACTCTTTCTACAACACAGCAACATTTGGTAGCTGCACAGGTATGAATTGTTTATATTATTACAAACATCAATTTACATGAAAGTCCAATGCATGTGAACCGAGTTTTCTGTTTTTAATTTAGATTTTTTTTTTTCCTTCTAAAGATGCATTAAATTGTACATTTAAAAATTTGTTCCTTTAAGTAAAAGAAAACAGTTTTCCCCTTTCCAAAATAGCTTTCTTAAGCATGAGTATTGAATTTCGTGTTAATTTTGAGACAAATTAAAATTTTCGATTTAGTCCATATAAAATTATTATCTTTATAATTTTAGAGAATGAAACTCTCTAGTATAATTTTAAAGTTTTCTTTAGTTCTCCGTATTTGAAAATAATTAAAAAAAAAAGAATTAGGAAAAATGATTGATAATGAAGACAAAAAATATAGCATAAAATTATAAATGAATTTTAATTTATTAATCATGGTAGATTGTAATCAGGGTGGATCCAGAATAGTGACTCTGGAGGGGCTGAAAGTAAATTGAAAATGACTTGAACTGAGTCGAGTCAGGTCAAGATCAAGCTTAACTCACGAAAATAGAGCTCGATTCATCACTTAGTTTAGCTCAGATTAGTAATTTTAAAAAAATAAATTATAATTTTCTATAAAAAAATATTCATCATCCATTAATTTTCGATAAAATAAACAAGATCAATAATTCTACGTGAACAAGTGGTTTTCGCCAACCAAGTGTAACCAAGTGATTTATTTCTCTGCTAAATAGAAGATATTTAGGTGCACTTTTTTATCTCATTTGACACCGAAATAATATTCTATTTAACATGGAAGCAAACCACTTGGTTGCACTTGGTTGGCCAAAACCACTTGTTCAAATAGCATTACCCAAACAAGATATTACAATTTAAATATAATAAAAAAATTAATATATTATCATATATTTAACAAATATATATTTTATAAGTATATGTCTTCAAATAACCGAGTCAGCTCACGAGCCAACGTCCCTAGTGAGCTAAGTTTATCCTAGCTCCAACTTGATTTACTTAATATATGATTTAAAATTTAGGTTTAAACTCGTCGCATTACAAACTCATGAGCTCCGCTTATCGACTTGTTATCAAGTCGAGTTAAAGTTAGCTCAAGAATTGGTTTAACTCAATTTCAACCTTAGTCAAAAGTATACAAATATAAAGTAAGATTTACTAACAAGTTATATAATATAAAATATATTATACAGATATATCTAGTAAAAAAGAAAGTCTAGGCAACTAAGTTTTTTGTGCAACTAAGTCTAACCAAGTAACTTTCACTCAAGTGTCCTAACTATTATTTAAAAAAGGAGCGTTCTTTTCACGTCAACGTATAGAGGAGGAGAAGAAGAAGAAGAAAAAGAAGAAGAAGACGACGACGACAACCACAACCATGACGACAGCAGCGGTGAGGAGGAAGAGAGAGACAACGACAACGGTGACGCTGATGATAGCATTGACAGTGGAGGAGAAGAAGACAGCAACAACGATGACAGCGGTGGCGACAGGAGGAGAAGATGACGACGATGATGGAGATGAAGTTGGAGAGGAAGATGAAGAAAAAAAGATAACAAATAAAGAAAGAAAGATAACACAATGAAGAAGGAGGAAGAGGAGGAAGAGGAGAAAGAACGCTACAAAGAAGGAGGAGGAGAAGAAGAAGATGATGATGAAGAAGAAAAGAAATTTTTTTTTTTATTCAATAAATCCGATTCTATTTTTAAAAGAAATCCGGTTCTATCTGTTTTTTGTAATGAAATGCATTTCATTGAAGAAGATAAAGAAGAAGAAAAGTGAAATACGTTTCTTTATTTTGACAAATTCGATTCAGTTTTTATAAGAAATCCGGTTCTGTTTTTTGTAATGAAATACAATTCATTGAAGAAAATAATGAAGAATAAGAAGAGAAGAAATCCGTTTCTTTTGTTCAACAAATCCGGTTTTCTGTTTATAAGAAATCTGATTTTGAACTTTGATTTGTTTTGTGTTTATGTTTTTTTGTGTTTGTTGTTTTTATTATGTACTCAAATGTACTCAGATCTCATTTTGGAGTTTGATGAACTATTAAAAAAACTACTTTTATATTTTTAAAATAAATTCGGTTCTGTTTTTCAATGAAATCCACTTCATTTTCTCTTGGAAAATTCGGTTTGGTTTTTTAAAAAACAAAAATCCACAATTTTTTTTTCAGAAATCTGGTTCTATTTTCTATGAAAATTCACTTCTGTTCAAGAAGAAAAAAAGGAAAAAGAAGAGGAAGATCATCAACAGCAACAACAACAACATAACAGAGGACGAGGAGGAGGAGGAGAGAGCGGAAGAAGAAGAAGAAGATTACGACAATGGTGGCGGCGACAGCGACAACGACGGTGATGGCGGCGACAACGACGACGACGAGGGTGATGGAGTAGCAGGAAGGAGAAGGAGGAGGAGGAGGAGTTGCAGAAAAACTGGAAAAAGAAACACGCGTGTTTTCAAATTTTAAGAGAGCGGGGTTTCCGCGTGTATTACACGCGCCATGTGAGAGTGGGAAAAAAGACTTGGATGAGACTTAATTGGCTAAATAGGTCTATGTGTAGCATTATTGTGTAGGTTATAAGCTACACATCCAAGCAACTTCACCAACCAAGATTAACCAAGTATTTCTAACCCACTCTCACCTAAATAACGCTAAAAATATGCGCTCTCCTCCTCCTCCTCCTCCAAATCATGCGCACTCCTCTCCAAGTTTCTCTACAACAACTCTTCCTCCTCTTTTTCCTCCTTTTTCTTCATGCTACTACGTCGCTATCGCCGTTGCCGCTGCTGTGTCATTGTCATCACCGCCGCTGCCATCGTTGCTGCCGCCACCATTTTCGTAATATTCTTCTTCTTCCTCCTCTGTTTACCATTTTCTCTTCCTCCTCCTCTTCCTCCTCATCCTCCTCCTCCTTCTTCACTGTTACGTTGTTGTTGTTGCTGTTGTTGTTGTTAATGATGTTCTTCTTCTTCATGAATTTGAATTTTATAAAAAAGAGAAACATATTTTGAAGAAAAATAGAAATGAATTTTGAAGAAAAATAGAAACGGATTTGAATACAAAAAATGAATGAGATTTTTACGAAAACAAAAACGGATTTTCATGAAAAATAGAAACGGATTTTGAAAAAAAAAAACGAACTTTCATATAAAAACTGAATTGGATTTTCACGAAATAGAAACGGATTTTCCTGAAAAGACAGAAATGGATTTGGAAGAAAAACAGAAATGGATTTTCATATCAAAGTTGAATTGGATTTTCATGAAAACAGAAATTGATTTTTATGAAAACAGAAATGGATTTGCATGAAAAATCTTCTTCTCCGTGTTCCTCCTCATCATCCTTCTCCTCCTCCTCCTCTTCCTCGTTGCCGCTGTCGAGCCGTTGTCTTCTTTTCTATTGTCATCATCATTATCCTCCTCCTCCTCCTCTTCCTTCTTGCCCTCCTCCTCCTTGTTGTTGTCGCTGCCGCCGTTGCCGTCATCATCGTCATCGGAACAAATAGTAGAAGTTGACGGAGAAGAAGAATAATGAAAAGAGGAGGAAGAAGAAGAAGGAGAAGAAGCTATAGAAGGAGGAAGAAAAAGAAGAAGCTGCAGAAACTTACGTGAAAGCGCGTGTGTTTTTGGAGCTTGAATTGAGAGTGGATGCTATTGAAAAGAGAGTGCAATTTTTTTAAAAAATTTTAAAAATCTATAAAAAATTATAAAGTGGGAAAAAAATTTAGGTGACAGTAAATGAGTTGTTAATCTCTTGATGTAGCATAGATGATGTATATATGTGAGTTTGGATTGAATTGAGCAGTATTATGCTAAATTTCAGAAGAAAAATAAAAAATATAAAAAATTCTATTTACACATTAAAATTTAGTTATTAAATCGACCACAAAGTATTTTTGTCTGAATACATATATTGTTTAAGTAATTTTTAATATTTTGTATTTTAACATGTATTTGATACTAATAACATATATATTTATACTAGAGCTTATTTGGTGGCTGAATTTTAGTATACATCTAGCAAAATATATATAGTAACAAATTAATTTGCATTCTTTAGTTTTTGAAATCTATAACAAATAATCACTTATCGAAAATTACGTTTTGTATATGTTAAAGGTAATACCTAATTTGGAGCACATGAGAATAAACGAAAAGGATGCTACCAACATATTGCAAGCCCAAAATATAGGTCTCCTCTTAAACAAAATATCATTTCTTGGTTTGTCTATGTATGATGAGGACGAAGGTTCTACTTTTCCTGATCAGGTTCTGCACAATATTTGTAACTTGAAGTGGCTAGTCATTGAGAGGAGTTCCTTTAAGAAGATATTTCAAAATAGAGGACTTGCAGATGAAAAATATTGTGCAAAGCTCCAAAAGTTAACACTGTATGGGTTATCAAATCTTCAACATATATGCGAAGAAGGACTGCAAATTCACCCGGTTCTCGAACTTCTCGAATATTTATATGTTAGTGAATGTTCAAGTTTGATAAACCTGGTTCCTTCCTCTGTTACCTTTTGCTATTTGACCAATCTTGAGGTAGCAAATTGCAATAGGATGATAAACTTGCTTTCTCCTCAAACAGCAAGAAGTCTGGCCAAGCTCACTGTAATGAAAGTAAAACAATGTGAATCACTTGAGGAAATAATATCAAAGGAGGGAGAAGAGATAACAAATGACATTGTGTTTTTCTCTTTGCAAACCCTGGTGTTGGATTGTTTACCAAGACTGGGTAGGTTTTGCTCACAAAAGTGCTTCCTAAGGTTTCCATTGTTGGAGGATGTGGTGGTTACAGAATGTGCACGCATGAAGTATTTCTCTGAGGGGGACAAGATAAGTACTCCAAAGCTTCGAAAAGTGAAAACAGGAGAGAACAACAGTAAAGAATTTTATTGGAAGGGAGACTTGAATGGCACCATAAATTACATGTTTGAACATAAGGTATGCTTTATTTCACTAACTGAAATTGCTTTGTTTTTCTTAATTGGATGCAAGATTGCTAACTTTGTTGTGTAGCTCCTGTGGCTTTAAAATAGAAACGACAATTCAAGACTACCTTTTATGTTATGTATCCCACAATTTTGAAAAATTTGAGAAAAATGGAAACCATAAAGTCAGGGGCATAAATTCTTGTTCTAAATCACAGTGAAATGTCTTAAAAAATCATAGTAACGTAAATTTGTAAATGCCAACATTTTTTTCTCTCTTTTATCATATAAATTATTAGAAGATGATGATATATTTGTTGCTTACATTTTTTTATGAACATATTGAAATCGAATGGATAAGAACAATGATCATTATTTTTATTACTTTCTCATTTTCATCATTTCCAAAAACTAAACAAAAGTCAAAATATAACTTGATTAAAATAATGTCTATAATTAAGAAATTTCATAACAGTTTGAACATTTTGAATTTGCATTCTTCTTATGGCATGTCGTGACTTTTTGTATTTTCTAGCTATTTTAGTGTTATTTTTCAAAAACATAGTTTAATAGTAAAAAGTAGTATCATCAAATATGATTAACATTTAGCTCACACAATTATATATTTACAAACTTTTTTGAATGCACACAGGTGTGTTTTCGTAGTTTCAAGTATTTGAATTTATCAGAATATCCTGAACTAAGAGAATCATGGCATGATCATTTTCAGAGCAATATATTCAGCAATTTAATGAAATTAGTTGTTCACAATTGTGATTTTTTATCCGATATACTCTTTTATCCAAATTTACAAGACATGCTTGTGAATTTGGAAGAATTAGATGTACAAGGCTGTAATTCTTTAGTAGCTGTGTTTGATATTGTGGAAGGAACATTTGCTGAAGAAATTTTGGCAAATAAATGTTCTCTTTTGAGAAAGTTAACTCTCTACAATCTTCCAAATTTGAAGCATATTTGGAAGGAAGATCCCAACACTTTGAGCTTTCAGAATCTATGTGAAATCTCTATTAAGGATTGTCCAAGCTTAGAAAGTCTCTTTCCACTCTCTGTAGCTATAAATATGGCCCAACTTGAAGATCATGATGTGTTAAACTGTGGGATTAAAGAGATAGTTGATAATAAAAAAGGGTCAACAAGGGAGATGATTAAATTTGTGTTTCCTCGTTTAAGGAAACTGTGGCTAAAAAGTATGCTTGAACTCAGGACATTCTTTTCTAGCAGATATTCTATTCAGTGTACATCTTTACAAGATTTAAATGTCTTTGATTGTCCAAGACTGGAGCTATTTCAAGCCACATATCGTAGTTGCCAAGAACGTGCTACGGATGACAAAATCTCTGTGCCAATACATCGACCTTTTTTCAACGTTGAAGAGGTATGGACAACATATCATTTTATCTCTGTAGCCTTTTTAAATTTTTTACATATTTTAATGTTTTCAAATTGGATGATTGGAATAGAGCTTTCATAATTTAAGTTTCTGAATCCGGAGAATGAGAGTCTTACATTATAACTCTTGTGGGTAAAAATGTACAAATATATTATTAGATACGGTATAAATGATAAAGAATATTTAAAATGCTAATTACTCATAGTAATGTGAAAGTTTGGTGACATCAAAGCAAAAGAAATTAAAGTAGTTGAACTAGATTTGATTTTTTTTACATATCTTATTTGAGCATGTAATGTTGCATATTTGATTTTTTTTATTCTATATTTCCTAATATCCCATTAAAACTATTTGTGCAATAAAAGAGATTATACGAAATACATGAAGAATTAAACTTTTGTTAAAATTATTGTTATTTCATATTTTTGTTTTTAACAAAGATAGGTTAGAAAAGACTCGAATTCGAGATTTTTATAAGGACTTGGGATAAATATAAATGTCATTTTGGTTACACCTCATAGGTAACTATTATTTTTATTTCATTATTTCAGGAAAATTAATTAGTATAATGGAGAAAAAATATTAATCTTGATATCATATAATTATCACAATTTGTGCATTTAGTAATTTATTCTCTTAATGCGATATTGTTGTAAATTTAAAATAGTATGATATTATTAGTTATATAATTCTTATTTTTCAGAAAATTCAATATATATAATAACTATTATTGAAGGTATTTAAATCAAGATTAACTTATTTTTGTTGTATGCTTATAGAAATAAATGACGTGGAGTATAATAAACACATTTACTCAAGGAAAGTTATTCGGTACAGATCTAAATTCATATAGATATAAAAGATTCTCTTACAATACAGATTTTACACCTTAGTTCCTTGTTATTATTAGTTAAAAAAATTTTCTTTGGTGACAAGATGTTTAATTTTTAGGTTATCAAATGTTGATTGGTAGAAAATATACCACTTTAATTTTTCCTAAAACAAAAAAGAAATGTATTTTGGAAACTCTTATGATTTATGAAGATAATTCTTTTTGAAAAATACTATATGACCATCATTTTTAATTAATTTTAGCCATCATTTAGCCATCAACATCGATAAATGTTGATTAAAGCACGATGTTAAACTACAAATCAGGTGCAGAGAATTAATGGCTAAAAGTGATAGCTAAGATAAATTAAAATTAATGGTCATCTAGCATTTCTCATTTTTTTCATGTTAGAGAATTGGATGTTATGTATTTAATTTGTGTTATATATATTCACAAGATGATTAATGAAATACAGATTTTCATATACTTCTAATCTTATTTTGGGTGATAACTAGTATTGATGATTGTTATTCAACAGGTACTTTCAAACTTGAATGCTTTGACAGTGAACAATGATGATGTTGATGTTATATTGCAAAGCATTCATTCACAAGAACAATTCAACAAACTTGGACTTCTTATGGTGACCAAATTTGAAAGTGAAGGCACCACATTTCCATATTGGTTTTTGGAAAATGCGCATAATTTGGAATTACTAGTTGTTCACAAGTGTTCTTTTAGAGAGGTATTTCTTGATCAAAGCATTGCTGGTGAGGACGGACAAGTCACAATTAGCACACGGCTAAGGTATCTTTTTCTAGAGGAGCTACATGACCTTCGTCATATATGTAAAGAAGGATTCCAAATTGATCCCATTCTCCAACGTCTTGAAAAGATACAAGTTAAGCAGTGCTCTAGTCTGGTAAACTTGGTGCCTCCCTCTGTTACTTTTGCTTACTTGATGCATTTGGAGGTAACAAACTGTAACGGAATGATCAACTTGATAACATGCTCAACCGCAAAGAGTCTTGTCAACCTCACAACAATCAAGATTGAATCATGCAATTTACTGCAAGATATAGTGAGTTCAAATGAAAATGAGAAAGACGAAGAAATTGCATTCTCTAGATTGGATACAATAGAATTTGTGTCTTTACCAAGCTTGCGTAGGTTTTGCTCATGCAAATGCTCCCTTCTGTTTCCACTTTTGGAGAATGTATTTGTGAAAGAGTGTCCTCGAATGGAAATTTTCTCTGTGGGAGACACAAGCACACCAGAGCTTCAAAAAGTTCAAATAGAAGAAAATAATAAACAATGTTATTGGGAGGCAGACTTGAATGGAACCATACACAAGATGTTTGAAGATAAGGTATGTCTTAGTTTTGCAATTAATTTAAATTTCTACTATATCAGATTATATACCGTGCGTAAAGTATTCTGGTGCAATTGAAATTAGCAAAAATTAGAAGAAAATAGAGGATAGGGATCAATTTGCTACAATTTTTTCAATCTAGAGACAAATGGTGCAATTAAATTTCAGGAAGCATTCTGGTGCAAACCGTAAATCTCAGGGACCAAAATGAATTTAACTCTAATTTTCTCTTTATTACTATTATCTTTTTATAATTAACACTTTATTCCTATTTTATCCCCCTATTACCTATAGCCCATTTATCGTCCTACTCCCCCTCTCTCTTTCTGTTCAGTTCCATCATCATCACCACCTCACCTTATGACCACCACCATCACCGAACCGTCTCCATCACCACCACTTTTAGACCTCTTGGTAAATATTATGGACAAAAGATATACTTTATCCTATCAATCATTTACTGTTAGTTATGGAGTAATTATAGCAATTAAATCCACACAAATGCATGCTTAGATGATGTTTGACCATAACAATGTTGTTTTCTATATGCTGATATTTAAATTTTGTTGTACAGGTATCATTTTGTAGGTTCGAATATTTGATTTTGTCTGATTATCCAGAGTTGAGAGACTTTTGGTATGGCAAAGAATATCACAATTTGTTTGGCAATTTAAAATCTCTGGTGGTGCAAAAATGTGAGTTTTTGACAGATGTTCTTTTTACATCAAACACATTGCAAGTTCTACATGAATTAGAAGAACTCGAAGTAAGGAATTGTGATTCATTAGTAACACTGTTTGATGTAAAAGGGATGAAGTCTAATGGAGCAATGGTGAAACAAGCTAGCAAACTGAAAAATTTAACCTTGTCTAGCTTACCAAAGTTACAACACATATGGAACGCAGACCGTCACCAAATTGTTAGTTTTGAAAACTTGTGCACAATGGATGTTGTTGAGTGCAAAAGTCTATTGTATCTATTTCCACTCTCGGTATGCCTTCATCTCCCATGCATTGAGAAGTTGGATATCGAGTCTTGTGGAGTTGAAGAAATTATTTTAATGGAGGAAGAATCAACTGAAATCAACTTTAGCTTTCCTCACTTGAGTTACTTGAGATTTATTCGATTGGAAAAACTCAAGAGCTTTTATTTGGGAAGATTTACCTTAGAATGTCCTTCATTGAAGATGTTAAATGTATATCGTTGTGAGCCATTACAAATGTTTACCTTGAACCATTCAATTCTCCAACAGCCTCATCACATAGAAGAAGAAATTCATGATGCGCTTGTTCCTCAACCACTTTTTTCCATTGAAAAGGTAATATATAGTTTACATTATATATGATATGTTTTATTTACCCTGCTTCTGAATTACTCAAAACAAAATTGAACAACAAAATTATTTTTGTTGAACTGAATTTTTTACTTTAAATCATTTTAATTTTTCCAATTTATTTTATTTTATTTTTTACTTTGGATTTTTGTTATTTCAGCTAAGCTGCAACTTATTGGAAGAATTGGCACTAAATGTCAAAGATGCAATGATGATAATCAATGGCCATATGAAAGAAGTTAAATTTCCAAAAGTAGTAGGTCTTCGCATGCAATTCCTAGATGCCACACAATTTGCTTGTTGGAATGATTTGCTTGAAATATTTCCCAATGTAGTGACTCTTCAAGTAAGACAAAGTTCTATTAAAACTTTGTTTCCTGTTGAAGAAATTGCTCATTGCAGTACAAGAATCGCTCAGCAAATAAAAAATTTGTGGCTTTATGAAATGGAACATCTCAAACATATTTGGCATGAAGAATCTCTTGTCTCCCGAAATATTGAGTATTTATGGGTTGTTGCTTGTCCAAATATGGTAAGCGTGGTGTCATCTTCAGTGTCATTGCAAAGTTTGAAAAAGTTGAAGGTTGAAAACTGCAAAGGGATGACTCATTTGATAACATCCTTTGCTGCTAAAAGTCTAGTGCAACTTGAAATGCTAATAATGATAAATTGTGAGATGGTAAAAGATGTTGTGAGTGTTGATGAAGAAGAAGAAGCAGAAGCAGAGGAAGATATCATATTTGAGAACTTGGAATACTTGGAACTCTCTACTCTGACTAGTTTGAGAAGTTTTAGTTATGGGAAACATGCACTCATATTCCCGTCCTTGATATGGCTCATTGTCAAAGAATGTCCTCAAATGGAGGTTTTCTCATCAGGATCCATTATAGCACCATTTCTCAAGGGAGTTGAAGTGGAAAATAAAAGAAAGAGGTGGAAAGGTGATGTTAATACTACTATTCAACAATTATTCAAAGAAAATCAGGTATGTAATAAATTTTAAAGCTTTATCATTAGTTATATAACTATATAATTCATTAATTTGATTTATGCATCGCATCCACAATATCAACAAGGATTTGTAAAACTCTCATTCTTTTTATCTAACTATATCATTCACATATATAAGACAATTAGACTAGTTTAATTTTTCCTTTAATATACTTATCTTCTAACTTTCTCATGTTTAGTTATATATTTTAAACCAAAATAGCAAACTAATGAAAAGTGTGATATTTTGATGTTATTATTCTTTTGTGAACAGGAAGTCTCACACTCTAACCAGAATTAAGGTCATCTGCAAAATCAACACTATTTGCATGCAATGTATATATGTGTAAGTAACTCTTCTTTGCATAGTTGAAAATTGTGAAAGTCCTTATTGAGTAATTGTAATTTATTAAAGACTTTGTAATTACTTTGATATGATTGAGGATGTTCTTTTAACTACTATTAGACAACCCAAACTAAAGCTACATGTATGTTGGAATCGTTTGAATTGTTATTTCTTGTCTGTGCTCCTCTTTAGTTGTTATGTAATGAAACACATCAGTTTCAACATTTCGGAGTTAAACAATTATTTTTCAATTGTTACTTATCCTATGATGAGAATATGAGATTATTTGAATTGTTGTTACTGATTAGAATAACTACATAGAGATTCAGCAAGTAGAATTGCCACTTGAACCAGACTAGGCTAATTCCTGAATTTATCTCTGTTAATGGTCGTCTTCATGAGATATTGGGGAGTGGCAGTCTTCTAAAATCTACACAGTTTTTCCACACAGGCATATCCACGGGTTTTTCCATTTATTTATTTACATAATAATGAAGAGTAAATTCTGGCATGGAAATTAAAAAAAAGTCAAAATGTGTGTAAATATTATCCATTTATATCCCTCTTAATGTACATTGAGTCATTGGTAGACATTTTATTTTGATAATAATAATATAAAGAGTTACAATTAAATTAAGACAGTGGACATTCCCACATTATAGATCTGTGTCTAGTACATTCGGATCATTAAGGATTGATGTTACATTTTTCTCTCCCTTAGCATGTCAATTAATATCCCTAACCAACTACTTTCTGAAAGTTCCCCCCGGATGTGGAATTAGACTTGCACTTGCATATAACCAAATTAAACTAATTTGAGTTGTTCCATACTTACTAGTCCGCTTAAGCAAGTGTCAGGATTCGAATACCACCTTATGCATGCAACAATCTAGTGGTTCGTGACAAACTCTTAAATGAAACTCAGATTTACAGTAGATTAAGTCTTGCCCTACCGGACTGGAGGATACCGTGGAAAACAAAAAATAAATAAATAGTGCATAATATTTCCTGCTTGATTGTATACATTTAATTTCTTCATAGCTCCAGCACCACAACTGCCCATAACACAAACCAAGAAGTTAGCGTCATTCACCTTTGTAGTAGATATATATTTCTACATGTACTGATTAATTAGTCATTAGTGACTAACTTTTTATTTACACATAGCATGATTGTTAATTTATATATTTAGTTCTTAATCCTGAAAATATATATAAAGCACTAGCAAAATAATAGTAATAATAATAAGGGGTAGAAGCTATGGAGGCTTACATTCAGAGTCAGTAGTGATCCAATTTTCATGTCTAGAATTGGTATAAGCGCAGCCTTGAAGAGGAATAATGTTAATATTAGAATTTTGAATGAAGGAATAAGAATGTGTTGATTTTGCTGATGAGTATAGAGAGGAAGTGGTGGAGCAACTTTCCATATCCAATGAGAAACTGATCTTTGGTGACTCAATTCCAACTTCCTCATCATTGTCATTACCAGCTGATGATGATGATTTTATTGTTTCATCTCTGCTCAACTCTAACACCTGACAAGAATTTCATAACCACTAATTATTCTCAATGTTTTATCCGGATTTGTAAATTAAAATAATATTTTTGTAATGTTTGAAAATAAAATAAAAGTTATAGTTATCATAAATGCCACCTTAAAATAATTTCACTTTGTTATTATAGAATAATTGAGACCATAATTTATCATATAATATCTATAATACTAAGGTGATGGGTGCATGATACCATGAAGAAAAAAATGGCGAATAGAACGAAGATTGCTGATGATTAGACTATCAAATGGAGAGTTTGTTATTTTTTTATTTATTTAAAAAAATAAATATTTACATAGTAATTTTAGTGCTATTTATGAAACAATAATTCTATGTGAACAAATAATTTTGGCCAACCAAGTGTAATAAAGTGATTTATTTCTATACTAAATATTTTGATGTCAAATAGAATTTTATTTATGTGTAATTTTTTATACTATTTGACACCGAAATAATATTCTATTTAACATAGAAATAAATCACTTAGTTGGCCAAAACCACTTGTTCAAATAGGATTACCCTAACAAAATTAATATATAGAATTTGTCCAAAAGTTACTTTACTTTACATTTCTTAATTATTATACGCATAACATTATAACTATATTAATTAAGTATAATAACTCTCCATTATTATCTCTTTAGTATTACCAAAATTTAAGTAGGTATAAAGAAAACGAATCACATGTTATTGCAAGTAATTTACCTTTCGCCCATTGAATTTGCTTGTCCTCTTAACTGATTTAGCAGCAGCAGCCCAGCTAAGAATCTCTTTCATTCTTGAAATGGTCTTCTTCTTCTTCTTGTTATCATTACCTTTGCTTTGATCCTTATTATCAATAGTTTCTAAGCTTCTGCATTGCTCACTTCTTTCACTTGAGTTTGTTGATGATGATGATGATCCCTCACTTATTGGCAAAACCTTCTTACTCCCAACATTATTCTGAGAAGAAGAAGAAGAATCTTCATTATTGTTGGTGATTCCCATTCCCATCACTGCTCCTCTTGAAAATTCGTCTCTCTTCATCATCCTCATTGAGTGAACGAAATCACTTGTCTTATTCAAATTCAGAGTTCTGTAAAAACAAGCCTTTGGGATGTCCTTTCCACATATGAAAGCAAATGCCTTCAAATTTTTGCATCCAATCTTGCTCTCTTCAACCCTCTTTGTTCTTTTGTATGCTCTGTAATGCTTGATTCCTATTATATCTTTCCCTTTACCAATTTTATCTGAAACAAATTAAAACAGAGAGAAAGACATAATAATAAGCATCCTAAAATTTTTTTAAGAGATTAAGTGATATTAATCATGGTTTACAAAAGTCTTTAATGTTACATTATAGACATTTTTATGTAAAATCAGAATAAGATTTATAAGAATGGGTCTTACAAGTGGTACTGGTAGCTTCTCTTTTAGTTGGAGTATCAGAAATGTTGCACTCTCCTTCTTGTTCATGGACCCTCTTAAATAACACCCATTGAAGAATCTGTTATTTATTAACAAATAAAAAAGATAGCTTAGCCTTAATAATGTCAGTAATAAAATAAAGTACATGCTTCATTCAAGATTCCACTATCTCATTGTATATCAATAGATAACAAATTATAGCACATACATACCTGCATGGCTAGCTACACTATGATTTTATATATATATATATATATATATATTAATATTAATTAATTAGTGTGTGTGAAGGAATTTGTAGTGACTTAGTCAAAATGAACAAAAAACAACTTTGGAGATCTATCTGAGCTGTCTCAGGATGCCTTTGATTCTATATGAAGACAAAGGAAAAATTTGCGGTTAATTTGAGGAATGTGATGGGACAACTAGGAGTTTAGTAGGGAATGGTTGGCTTATGATTCTAAGTAACATGGAGCTTATATATATATATATATATATATATATATAGTATATAATATATACAGTATAAAGGTGAAGAAGCAATTGGTGATTTAAATAAGAAGCAAGATGTTTTGAGCCTATGTAGCATTGTTCTTAACCATACACTTGTATGCTTCTAAATTTGTGAAATTGTTTGGACCCCCCACCAATACTTGTGGGGTTTAATTTGATTAAGTGGAGAGTTTTTAAAGTTGTATTGTTCACTAGCAGTTACTCGGATGAACTCTTTGTGAGAGGACATAAATTTTTACTTAATTTTGGACCTCGAATGGGTGAAAAATATTTGCAAGAAATTTCGATGTTTCAGTTAATCTAAGTTCGAGGAGTATAAGGATTAAAATAAGAGTAATGATAGGAAGTTATAATTTAAATTTATCATATTTAATTTATTCATAATTTCAGATAAATAACATTCATAATTATATATTTATAATATCTAATATTATATATTTAATTTAATAATAATTAATAAATAAAAATAAAATTCAAAATAAAAAATTATGGCTACTTATAGTTAAAAAGTTATATGATTTTTTCTAAAACAAAAATGCTACATATATGTACTATATATCTCCGTACATTTTATATTGGTAGGTAGAGAAATATAAAGAGATTCACATAATCCCATCATATATATATGTCGAAATTTCAAAGATATGAACAAGATAATTTTC
>JASCZI010060630.1:41284-71520 GCA_036250425.1 Stylosanthes scabra | reverse complement strand
GGTTCAACCGGCACATTTCATCATTGAACCCATATAGTATTTACACATCATTCTTTGATGTTAACTTCGTTCTTACGATTATATCGTTCCTTAGCAGTTCTTTACTTAGTTTCGCCATCCATTACTATTCTTAGAATGATATAACTTTTATTAAGGTTAATTCTTGGATTAAATAATTATTTTACTAAGTTATATACTTACTAATTTAACTAAGTTACTATATTTTCTTATTTACCAAGTTAACTTCCCATAATTACATTTTGACCCCAATTAATTTATTATTTTCTTTTTAGACCCTAAAGTTTATGATACCATAAATTAATCCATAACTTTATTGAATTTACAGTTTTTGCCCAAACTTTACTTTAATTACAATTTGACCCCTATTTTACTAGTTTTTCGGTTTTGACCCCAAATTCTTTAAAATTCATTTTTAATTTCTTTTTACCATCTAAAATCATCTTTACCATGTTAAAATTATATTTTACCATCTCATTAATATTTTTACCCTAGTATTTTTATTTAGATTATTTACCCACTTTTACCACTCTTTAAATTTAGGTACTAAAACTTACCAAAAGTTACCAAAGTACTAACTAATGGATTTTAACTCTTTTAGCCAACCCTTTTAGACCTTAAACACAATTAAATGGTCATGCTCCTCCACTGCCCAGGTCGGACAGAACTGAACCCTTGAATTATCATTCACCAATTTTTACTTTTATGTTACCAAAACTTACTAAAACTTAACTTAAGTTACTAATTTGTTTACTAGTCAACCTCCATCTTATTTTCTCAAGTCTTATAAGCCTTAAAATAAATTAAAGCTCATTAAAACCCAGCTGCACCCCTGCGGCCAGCAGCTGCTGTTTCTCACCCATAATTAACATCAAACATCTGCGGCAAAGGGGCAATCCACAAGGCAATGGAGCACCGATTCTCCAGACGCGCCACATCGAGGGCAGAAATCGGCAATGGAGGGAATTCAGGATTAGAGACGTTGGCGAACCGGGAGCCCATGGTGCAAGGCTTTCCACAGAAACAATCTGATTTTTCTCAGGGAGATTCCACACACAGGACCAAAGCTTCTTAGCTCTGCATTGTTCTGGCAGAAAATCTATGGGTGGGTGAAAGAGGTGAAAAGCAATATGGTAACCAGTTCGAACAGAGTAACCCCCTTTAGGATCTGGAGCCCAGGTAAGTAAGTCTTCCCCCTCTTCTTCGATAGGAATCTGCATAATGGCTGTTGCAATATCATGAGTGAAATTGTTGATGATTAGTTGTGAGTTCCATTGCTTATTAGGTAGAAGTAGTTGATGAACCCATTTGAGACTCTGTTGACTTGGCATCTGTTGAAATAGAGTATTAGGACTGAAATTTGGAACCCAAGAGTTTTCACAAATTCTGACTTGAGTACCTCTCCGAATTTCCCAGTGAACACCTTTCTTTAGGATCTTTCTACCCTCCATTAAACTCCTCCAAACCCATGATGGGTTATGGCCAATCTTAGCATGTAGAAAATTGGAACTGGGGAAATACTTGCCTTTGAGAAGTCTACTAACTAGAGAGTTGGGTTTTGTAAGGATCCTCCAACCCTGTATGGCCAGCATAGCCAAATTGAATGCCTTTAAATCCTTGAAACCAAGCCCACCTTGATTTTTATCTCGACAGATAATGTCCCAGCGAGCCCATTGGAGTTTGCGTTCATTACCACGTTGGACCCACCAAAAGTTCATGATCTTCTTTTGAATCTCATCTAGCAATGAATCCAGTAACTTAAAGCATGAGAGTGAATAGATGGGCATGACTATGGCTACGGCTTTAATCAGAACTTCCCTGCTACTGACTGAGAGTAGAGACCTCTTCCAAATCTGCAGCTTCTTATCTACCATCTCTTTGACATAGTTGAAAGTTTGTATCTTAGAACGCTGAACAATTGCTGGGAGGCCGAGATATTTATTTTGAGAACCAATGCGAGGGATATTGAGAAGTAGAGAGAGGGTCTGATGAGTGTGTGGTGGAGTGTTACGACTGAAGAATAAGGAGGATTTATTAAGATTGATAAGTTGGCCACTCAACTCACTATAGGTTTTAAGGGTGCTCAGGGTTTTTGACATTCCTCAGTAGTTGCCTTACAAAATAGGATTGAATCATTCACAAAGAAGAGATGGTTTATAGATGGACATCTAGAATTAAGACGAATTCCAGTGAAATCACCAATAGACTGACGCTGATTTAGCAAGAAAGATACTCTTTCAGCACAAATAAGGAATAAAAATGGGGGTAGAGGATCACCTTGTCTGAAGCCTCGGGAAGGCTTGAAGTAACCATAAGTTTGCCCATTCACCAAGACTGAATAAGATACGATCATTACACATTCTTTAATCCAAGAAATCCATTCACTGCAAAACCCCATTTTTTCCATCACAAACCAGATGAAACTCCACGCAACACAATCGTAGGCTTTGCTCATATCGAGTTTCAGTGCCAACTCTTGACTGCCATGCCTTTTATGTTTCAAAAAATGCATCAACTCATGTGCAATAAGGATATTATCATTAATCAATCTGCCCTTAGTGAATGCACTCTGACTATCATAGATAATATGCCGATGAACTAGTATTTTAGAAATGATCTTATAGAAAATAGAGCTGAGGCTGATAAGTCGAATATGAGACATGGATTCTGAGTTATGAACTTTAGGGATCAAACAGATGTGTGTGTGATTGAAGGCTTTAAGAAGTTTTCCCCTTGCAAAGAAACTAATCACCGCTTGAGTAAGGTCAGCCTTAATGGTTTCCCAATAAAATTGATAGAAGGGAAAAGTACTATTGTTGCCATAATGATTTGGTCCAAAAATCAAATTTACCACAAACATTATTTTTGTCTCAAAATTACCATATAAGTTTTAGTTTCACATTAAAAATACCAAAATTCAATTGTGTTAACAAAAATACCCCTTTTCTCTTATTATTATTTATTAAAATAATAATTTCCACACTCTCTCCCCGTGTCCTTCTACTTCCTTCTTTTCCTTTCTCTTCTTTTCTTCGTTCCTTCTCATCAAAATGAAAGAATTGTTATCGCTATCCACCCTTTTCAATTTCTTTTTCCTTCTTCCAAATAAACTTCATCGTAGCACCAAAACAAAAACTTTATCATCAGAACCACTAATCAAACCTATTATGAATTCTGCACCGGTGGAAACACCTCCGCCGAGTGCCTCTCCCTCACACCCGCCAGTAACCGCCGAAACACCTCCTCCTCCTGCGCCACCGAGCCGATATGAGTCTCAGAAGCGTTGAGAGTGGAACATGTTCCTGCAGTACCTTTGGAATCACCATCCGCTATTGACACTTGCACGGTGCAGTGGCGAACACGTGCAACAGCGGTAATAACCATAATCGAGAGCACAATACTTCTTGAAGGAAGTTCATGGATCCCTCTGAATTTTGAATCACTGATGTCTGATCTGATTGGGTGGTTGAGTTGAGTTGATGATAAAATGAAAGTGTATCATGTTCAATAGTTTGGATGAACAAGAGATGCTTAGAGTGTATACTGTAAGGGGAGAGTGTGAGAGAGGAATATTATCATCTTTGCTTGCTTGATGTTTCTACACGTGTTATCAAGTGATAGGAGATGGTGTGTACTCTGTTAAAGTGCCTGAAAGTGTGCTGAGAATTGCTTGGAAGACCCGATGGTGGTAGTTGGTGGAGGTTAGGGAAATTGGGGGTTTAGAAATTTTGATGTTTGGGACATCTAAGGGGCAAAATAGTCAATATGTCTTTTTAATAAAAATTCAAACATTTATGGTAATTTTGAGAGAGAAAAAATGTTTGTGGCAAAATTGATTTTTACATAAAACTTTTATGGCATAAATAGTACTTTTCCCTTGATAGAACCTTGCCGTGAACCCATCATCACCTGGTGCAGAAAAAGGGTTGATGGGGAATGTAGCTTTCTTCACTTCTTCTGCAGTAATTAGTCTCGTCAGTCTAGAGTTTGTTGCATCATCAATCTTACGAGACATACTTTGGAGGGCACTCGTAGCAGAGTTAGGATTAGAAGATCGAAATAGCTCCTCAAAAAAGGATACTGCAGTATGAGCAATGCCATCCGAATCCAAATGGTAAACACCTGAGTTGTCTTGTAAAAGAAACTAAATCACTAAGAGATTATGGTTTAGTTAATTAGGGTTTATTGTGAATTGATGATTACTTGCATTGGAATAAAGTGAATAATTGAATTAGAATTGTGTTGCTGCTAGGTTTACATATCTGATTCCTTGACTTGTTTTCATTGCTGTTTTCTCATAATTTTTGTGATTGCTTGTTTCCCAAGATTTCTAAGATTGCTAATTGATTCACATTGCTTGCTGTTGGTTTGAATTTGCATGATTTTGATTTCTTGGTGTTCAAGTTTGCTTAGTCTTATTGTTATTCACGTTACTGGTCATTATTTGTGTGAGGTTATTAGCTAATTATTGGATTGTGATATTTTGATTAGTTACTATATCTTAAAACCTTGCTGTTTATTAAGTTGGTGCATATTATTAGTACCATTAGCTATTAATTTTGATTATGTGGAAGACAGTTTCTCAAACTCTAAATTATTGATTTTGTCTAATTAAAAAACGATTTAATCATTATTGTTTAGTCCATTAATCCTCGTGGGAACGATACTCCACTCAACGTGGTATTACTTAAGATCCGGTGCACTTGCCGGTTTGCTCTGAAACTCTGAAAGGGTTTCGGGCATCAAGTTTTTAGCGCCTTTGTCGGGGAATAATTAGAATTAACAATATAGTATTAATTAGTTCTCTAACTTAGACCTTATTGTTTTTCTTATTTGACTTGGGACTTCCTTCACTGTGACGTTAGAAGTTCCACTTTCTGTTTGCTTGTTTTGGTTACTTGTGTATGTAGGAAACTGTAGAGACATGCAATTCTTTGAGTTTGATCCCAAGATCGGAAGAACAATTACAAAGCACAGAAACAGGGTCAAGTTTCAAAAAACTCTTCAAGGAAGTCTTTCTAAAGGAAGTTTTTTCTAAAAATTTCTCTGAAGAAGAGAATGAGGAAGAAATCTTTAAAGAGGAAATCCATGATAATATTACTGTGATCGGCCATGGGTGCAGCCTATAGAGCTTCCCCACAGACGGCGCCAAATGTTCGGAGCTATTAGCGATACTCACGAACTAGGGAAGTAGGAGGACGAGAAACTCCAACAACGACAATAAACCAGGCCGAGGGTGGGGGGCTACCTATGAGGACACTCCGATGCCTAAGTCAGCAAGTGAGTTTATGAAGCAGTGAGAGAAGTGAATGAATGATTACCTTTAGTCAAGTGACTTATTTATAGTGCTAGGATTTGCCCCTGGTTTTGCGATTTAGTTGGGCGAGCTCATCACTTCGGGAAGTCCGTTTTTGGGATTCCGTCGTTGACCTAATTCAGATTAGCTTCAACTAGAGTTCTATTGACTTTGTGGGTTCCAGAAATCGTGGGAATATATTCTTCTTCCTTAAGTCTTTATGACGTAAGCCTTAGTGACCTTTTTCGAATAAGAGATGATATAACAGATTTCTTTAGCAGGTTTAATCAGATTGTCACTTGGGTTTGATTGGTTTGGTTTATCTTTATTACGAGGTAATGAATTTGGGGTTAGCCCGAAATACTTGCATCATTGAATTTGTTCTTTTCATTATTTTCAGTCTAAGGAGGTTGGGAAGGGGATATGAGTTAACTTAAGTATATATAAAGGGTTCAAAGAGATATTTATAAATGTGATATCAATAGAGAATGAATTCCCATTTATCCGGATGAGCATCTTGGTCCTAGGTTTCCTTTGTATTGGTGGATGAGAATTATTAAAACCCTTATTAGAATTGCTATTAACTCAGCTAACACATTAGAACATTATCATCATCTACCAGTAGTTAACTATATTTGTACACGTGAGCCACTTCCTAGGAATTTTGGGTTTCCTTTGCATAGGTACATTGGGGCACGCACTAAAGAAATTAATTCGGCCTTTCTTGAGTTTGTTCGGATATACAAAATACAAATACAACATGGAGTTTCTTTCTGTTTGCTTTCTAAAGATTTCTCTAAAACTACGTCGTTGGGTCTTCGGGTGAGGATTATTTATTTATTAATTTATTTACTTTCCCCGCTTTATCTGCTTTTAATGAAGCAAACCCACAAGTCACAAACCCTTGCTTTGAACTGAGAGTCCAGAACGGCTCTCCAAACCTCTCAAAACTTTAAACTTGTGACATCGCTGCCTCTCCGCAAACGGAAAACGGCGACGCCGTCGCTGCAACGACTCAGAGACCTGAACGCGACGCGCCGGAGACCACCGTATCGGCGACTAGCTAGATGCCGTAACTATTCAAAGCCAGCTGTTGGCCCGAACGAGGAACATCAAGGTTAGCTTCCTTCCCAAATTTTTCCACTTTCTTCAAATGTCTCTTTCTTGCTGTTTTTGTACTTCCCTTTGTTCAATTGTTCAATGACTGTTGCTTCTTTTTTTTTCCCTTAGGGTTTTAATATTCCTTTTTTTTAATGCGTTTTTTTTTCTTTTCTTTTCTTTTGCTTGTGTTTTCTTGGAATTGCTATTCTGTAAACTGTAAAGTAGCACAGAAATTTGTCATTTTTACTTGGGGATTATTTATCAGGATGTTTTCAGAAGGATCAGGTTCATTTGGATTCTGTACCTGTTTTTCTATGTACTTCTGTCATGTTCCATCTGAAGTTGCATCTAACTTTTTTTTATTCTTACTTATTCTATATTTGTCTTGGATCTGATAGCTGTGCAGTATTTTATTTTACACTGAAATTCATGACGCTGGTGAATCTACTCATTTCTTGCTACAGTATGCTGCAAAATAATAATGATAATGATTCATTGTCTTTCAGGCAATTAATTGGCATCAGACATGAAAAGCTAGTGATGTTCAAGTTCTGCATCACTAGTTTTATTGTGGAACTCCTGTAATTTGTTTTTTTGCATGCAATTTATTGAAATTTAATGCCACATTTGAGAGCTTTTCTCATTCTTATAATAGAGATAAATTCACCGAGTTGTGCTGTTTTAGTGTTTCGACTTTTTCTGTTTGGTGTGTTTTTTCATTCTATGTTCAATGATTCTTGCATAAAGTGTACGGAGAAATATAAGTTCATTTGACAAGAAGGATGTAGCCTTGTGCTATGTACCTATGTAAAATTTTTGCACCCTTTCTTGAGTTATTTTATTAGTACTTTTAGTATTTAAAAGATCTTTTAAAACATTCTATCCAAATATAAAATTACTTTTCTATAAAAAAATACTTTTTTTAAAAGACAGAAAAAATAAGAACTTTTTTTAAAAAGCCAATTCAAACTAACTCTTAGAATGTGTAAAAAGGATAAAACCTGTTTTGAATAAGAGTAAAAGAACTTATAGTAAAAGGTGGAAGTTGATTTCTCTGCTTATTCTATTCCCCTGCTGTGAAGACCACCTTTTTTTTTTTCCAAACTAAATAACTAAGTATATAACATATAAATTCAAATTCTATCTTCATCTAAATTCTACAATTTAAATTTTCGAATAACTTATCTTTTAAAAAATTTTAAAATTCAAAATTTAAGCTAACCTCTTTAATTTAAAATTCTTATTTTATTTTATTTTAAAACTTTTCCTATTTTTCTTATGAAGCAATTTGGAATCTCTACTTTCCTGACGGCAATGTAGAGCTAATCTAGTGATCCCTCATTACATTCCTTAGTCATTCTTTTCACTTGTACAGACTGACTAAATCGTTAAACGTATACAACCAGAGCGTTTGATTTTCTTCTGTGCATGAAATAAAGGTTGTGTTCCTTTTTATAGAACTTGTCAATAGACAGTTATTTGTTTTACCTTTTTATTCCTGTTGTGCTGACTACTTTTTATGGTGAAGATTGAGGAATATTATTTTCCTTATTTTTTTGGTTATTTTTTTTTAACTAATTGATTAAATTTTTTAAATAAGGAAAAAGGAGTTCATACTATTTTCTATTATGATTTAAGGGTATGATTATTCTTATTAATTTCACATTTTATTTAGGTCATAGACTTATGATAGATTGATAGTAATAGATATTCTAGAATTAATGGACATTAGATTCTTGATTCTGGGGTTGGCAGATCAGTATTTAAATTCATGTTGAACTCTGGAAGTTTTTAACTAAAATTATCTTAATGCACAAGTGTGTGCTCAAAATCCAAAAGTAAATTTTTTGCTTTGAGATTCTGTAAGATTCCATGCTGCCATGAATTATTTTTATATTAAATAAAGTCACGTGTACAAGTCTTTTTTATCATTCAAGTTCATCCAACTATTTTCATTTTTGTGTTGAGGTTCAATTCTTCTGTGCTATATGTAACTATACATGCTAGACTTTATTTCAAATATTTATGTGCTGTATATAAATATTTTTTATGCCGTAGGTGTTTCAATATTTCTGTGCTAAACTTATATATTTCAACTTGGATGAACTTGGATAAGTAAAAAACTTGTACATATAACATCACTGTTTTTTATTTTTAGCAGATCTAGGTTGTAGCTTCTTTCCTTTGTCACCAACTTAGCTATATGTTAGATCTTAAACTAATATATTTTTTGTAGGTACATTGAATGCCATAAGTACCATGACAAATAGGTGTGATGGCCGGAAAGCCTCTAAAGGTCGCCGCTTATCATCATCAGTTGAGGATGCTAGTGGTGAAAGTAACACAGGTGGAGAATATCATTTAAAGAAAGGCCCTTGGACATCAGCAGAGGATGCAATTTTAGTAGAATATGTCAAGAAGCATGGAGAAGGGAATTGGAATGCTGTTCAAAGAAATTCAGGACTTCACCGATGCGGGAAAAGCTGCCGTTTAAGATGGGCAAATCACTTGAGACCAGATTTGAGAAAAGGTGCGTTCACTGAAGAAGAAGAGCGCCAGATCATCGAACTCCATGCTAAGATGGGAAACAAATGGGCACGGATGGCTGCAGAGGTTTGTAGTGATATACCTTCTTTTAGTGCGTTGGCATTCTATATCATGAACTTGTTTAACTTAGTTATACAAGAAGTTTATGCACATATTGATTTGCATTCAATGACTTTGCTTTGTGGCTAAAAAGGACAAGGGCGCTAAAGATAAGTTTAGATGTTGCATTAATAAAATATACGTAACCTGGCTTGAGATTATGCACATACCTACAAATGTAGGTGCTCCTGTGTCCTGACTCTTGGCAACTATATATTGTTATTTAAATTTTGCTTGTAATTGACACATGTAACCTTTGTTACCGTCAACTCATCATTCAAGCAAGGTCTCCCTTTATTGAGATATGTGACAATACGTTTGACGCTTGTAATGTTTGCTTCTTGGGCATCACAAACTTTTTCTTTGGGAATTGTGTTGTCATTGTTAATTTCTTGTGCTAATGTCACTCAATTTCTTGTGCTAAGGATCCTATTATTTGATTCAATGCCATATGTGATGCCACTTCAATGGAAAATTCATGGGTAGCACTACATATCTCCACCACTTGATTTATTCCCATTTTTGGATATTTCCTTTCTTATGTTTCTTGTTGGGGCTTGTAAGGTTATGTGATTATTATCATAATGATAAAAAAATTACTAGATCATTATTTGAATGACATGATGAGACTATCCTGTACTTTTATTTTTTTAAGTCCTCTCAATCCTTATTGCTATGAACAGATAAAGTCTTTTTGTGCAATTTTTTAAGGTTGCATTCTAATTGCACTACCTACAGCAAGGAGCAAAAACATAATATTTAGGAGTAAAGACTGAATAGAGTTATTTACCAAAAATAACCATTAAAGATTATAAGACTGACAAAAATAACCATGAAAGGTTTAAACGACAAAAATGCTCATGAAAGATTCAAAATTGTGACAAAAATACCCAAATGTTATATAACTAACTAAGCATTTACCGTCACCAGAAACTATTTTTTGGGTATTTTTGTCACTATTTTGAATCTTTCATGGATATTTTCGTTGTTCAAATCTTTTATGGTTATTTTTGTCCGTGTTAGAATTTCATGGTGATTTTTGGTAGTTAACTCGGATTGAGTATTTCTTTTAGGGTAAAATACACTTCTAATTGCAAGTAATGAATTATCTGACAACCAACTGATATTACTTTATGAAATAACAATGAAGACTCCAAAAGTAAAATAAAACTCCCGAGTATGTTTCATAAGTTAATAGTTAAATCTGCACTTGTATTTATTCTTATGAGTTATGACTTGATAGGGGTATTGCGCTGCAAATTATAAGTTACTGAAGAACTATAAGTGAAATATGTAATACTAAAGCATATACAAGTTAATCATTAATCGGTGTATCTCTAACCTGAATTAAATATGATTTCTGTATATATTTATGAGATGTTGACATTACCTCTCTACTTTTCCTTTATAGCATAAGATCCATAGCTTTTGACATCCAAACGGAGAATTGAATACTGTTATCGGCTACATTGCTTTCTGTGGCATTTCTTCCTAGTCAATATTTCTTCACTTGTGTGCTGTGTGTTGCTAACCCAATTGTTTTTTGCATTTTTCAATTCTGGGTTTTTACTGTTGTGTTAATTTCTTTTTTTTCTTCAGCTGCCTGGGCGTACAGACAATGAGATAAAGAACTATTGGAACACAAGAATTAAAAGAATGCAGCGAGCTGGTCTACCAATCTACCCTCCTGACATATGCATGCGGGTGATGCATGGCAATCAAGAAAGTTTAAATGTTGGCACCTTGACGGATGGTGGCAATCAGCATGATGATCTCTCACGGACAGATACTATGGCAGAGATACCGCAGTTAGATTTCAAATACTACAAGACCTGTCCAATATCTTATGGATCATCAATGTTTGATGTACCTGAAAGTAGCATGTTTGAAAAGAGTTCGGACTCATCCCAAGGTTACAATATCATCTTTCCTATGATGAATCCTTCAAAGCGCCTTCGGGAATCCGACATGAAATATGGCAATTTGGACAGTTGTATCAGTACTACTGTCCCAATATTTGAACAGTGTGGTGATTACATGTGTGATGAAACTTCCGATCATACTCGGTTGTCTTCTCCATGTGATCCTATTCTAAACACCAGCGATCAGTTTCATGGTGATGATGCATATGGCAGCCATGCCACTTTAAATGGCAATAACTCTTCTTCTTCTGTGCCCATATCAGGGGCCATGAAGTTGGAGCTCCCTTCACTCCAATATTTAGAAACTCAACAAGGTATCTGGGGCACACCTGCTTCCCCACTTCCCTCACTTGAGTCCGTTGACACGTTGATCCAGTCTCCGGTAGCCAAGCCGGCTCCTTCGGATCCCGTTTCTCCAAAGAGCAGTGGTTTGCTGGATGCAATAATCTATCAGCCGAAACGCTCACAAGAGGCGAACAACAATTTACTGCAAGAAACACCCAATGATTGTGTTCGAAATGAAGTAGTCAAGATTTCAACCATGAAGTGTAAGCCGGAATGGGATGAACAAAGGAGGCCGTGTTGTCCCATAGATCAGTCTTCTGCTTCAGGTCTGATCGATTATACTCCCATTAGCATGTGCTTGGTCGATACACTCCAATCAGGCGAAACCATTCAGGGTTAGCACCTGTTATTGTTATTATTATACCAACTCATTTAACTGTGTATGCATGGATTTTCTCTATATGCACTTATTTAAGGATGGGGTTTTCAAATTCACAGATAAATTTTGTTCTTGTTTTGGCAGATCATAATATTAAGCACGAACTAGGCACGCAGTACCCAGCTTACTTTTCTGGGAAGAAAGATAACATGAATCAAATAGACTTCACAAGGCCTGATGCTTTACTTAACATTGGTTGGTTTGGGAATGTCGTCTATGATGGCGATCTGTCCCTTATAAAAGATCCTTTCGGCACCTTTCTTGGTCAAGATCCCCATGGTTGCTAATGAGATTGCCTTGTTTGTCAATATTTAAACTCTCTATTAGGTCCCTTGTGTTCTCCATTCAGTGTCACCCTTGTAATGATTGATTTGATGAAGTGTCAATCTGGAATATTAGATCCTTTTTCTTTCCTTTTTTTTCCGACGTCAAAGTTGTCTCATTTTGCATTTTATGCTGAATGCTGATATTTGAACCACGTCTGAAACAAGTGTGTTTTCCTAAACTGTTTTGAACATCACTATTACGGTTTATCGTTGCACTATGTGAACTACCTGGTTTTCCATTTGGAGTAAGAATTTGAAGATCTTGAAGACGTTGGCATTCATTTAGATCGAGGAAAATGAGATTACAAATGTTTTGATCTGCTTTTCTGTTACAACGTAAATGAGGCTATCTAGTATCCCCAATAATCTGAGCTGCCAACTAAGAAATGAATAATTGAAATCAACACCATCCCAGCTTCAACGTTCCCTGGATGTCAAGATTGATTGATGGGCATCGAAACCACATGGATTTCTCCAAGACGAAATAGATCGAGGGGTGTAGGTGTAACTTTTTTAATTAATGTAAGCATTTTAAAAATTTTGTACTCACTCTGCATCTAGAATTATTTTTAGTCTTAAATCAAAATCAACAAAAATTAGATGTGGTGGTATAAAACACGAGAGAGTCTCAGAATTAATGTGATATTTCCACACTTATGAATGTTTGGAAGACTGATAAGTTTACCTATGAATAAAATGAACTCTTAGGAATTTTTGTGACACGGAGATTATCTTTCTCGGATGTATAGTTCAAATGACATTGTACACAAGACCAGACCTGCGAAGCTTAGGTCGAACATTTAACTTACATATACATATAACTCTTACACTTACATCACTTTTCTAATTCTCCACTTGACATATCATAACTCCTACAACATTGACAAATTAGAGAAAACTTCTAACACGTTGGAGGATCAACCGAAAACTTCACTTGCCTTCCAGAGCTTGAACTTGTATTTGAAAAACATGTTAATAATACGAAATGAGAATCCCAAACTACTGAATTCTTAGTACGGTAAATGTTCCAAAAATATAAAATATAAGATAGCAGGATCCCGCTAGGCGATCCTACTCAGTCACTCAGGTTTTATAATATCTCACTCGAATATCTCAATTCTTAAATTTTATTTCATTATCTTCCTTTTCTTAATTCTCATATCATCCCATCTCCTATCTTTTTATTATAATTATATTCATTATCCTCGTTACTTCTTGGACTTAACTCTTCTAAAGGAGATTGAGATTTTCTAAGGGGTTTTAATATGTTTTTTTTTTTTCTTCCTTTAACTCATTTTATCTATTCTAGGCTATTACATTACCTAGATTTTTTCCTCTCTTCATTCTTTCATTTCGTTAATCATCATATTATCATCATATTTCTATCATCTAATCCCATCCCATTCTCATCATCATCATTTTCATCTCATCGTTATCATCAACCCAAAACCTTATCATCGCGCCCATTGGTAACATAAGGTACACCACCAATGAGGACCTCAAAATTACATACACAAAAAAAAAAAAAAACAACGAAATTACGGATAGAGCAAATACATCAAACAACACATAGGCAAGTATAGAATTCAAGTAACAAGCCAAATAATGCAAATTCAATCGATACAAACAAACGCATATGATTAATGTCTATCCTTATGGCCAATGAGCTCATTAGGTCGGTTATAATGCCAATCAGACCTGGTCCGGTAACTAACCAATGGACCGTTTCTTTCACCTCATACCCAAGAGGATAAACAGGAAGGCGATCCAAACCTTCAACCAACTCTCTGGAGGAGAATTTAACTTCCAATGAGGATAAACAGAGAAGATGATCAATTCATGCGTTCTCACCGTCTCTCTGGAGTCGCACTTACGGGAGCAGAGTGTTCGTTCACTCCCATCACATTTGAGAGAGAACCTCATAATCATACCACCAGGAAGAAAACAGGGAAAATGCATCACACATTCCCAACTCTAACCGGGGCCTCATCAAAATCATCAAACATCATAGCAGTCATATTTTCTTAATCTTAACTTTTAACATTTTTCATCGACCTCAAAGATCATTCTTTGATATTATTAAATCCATCTTAAGAGGTCTCCCTTTAGATATCAGTTATCCATATGCAATATGACACATTCTTCCCTTAAAATCCGTTACTCATTGTTATCTATCATGCATGAGATGTTAACTAGGTGTAAGGAATAGTGGTTGAAACATAACTTTAAAGAAATAGCTTGAAAAACCAAGTTTCAGAGCTGGAATCGATTCAGGCTTGAGGTGAATCTATTATCTGGAGACAACGTTTAAAAGTCTAAATTTTGTTTCAAAACGAATCGACTCGTCAAGCTTTGAGTTAACTCTGGACATCCTTGAATCGATTCCAAGCGGTATGAGTCGATTCTCTGCACTCGAAAATCTTAAATTTGGTTTTGGATCAGTTTTGAATCGATTCCAGGCTCCATGAGTCGATTCTTGGCACTTAGAAAGATTTTATTTTGCTACGAAGCTAAGTGAATCGACTCACATGGAAGTGAATCGACTCTTCATACTTGAAAATATTTCGTTTTGTCCCTGTGTTACTTTGAATCGACTCTGGAGGTGTGTGAATCGATTTTTTAGTTTTAAAACTCTTAAAAATAACTACTAGGATAAATGAATCGATTCAACACACTTTGAGTCATCTCAGAAGTTTCAAAAACGCATTTTATGGCCTTAAGACACATTTGAATCGACTCTGGAGGTGAGTGAGTCGACTCATTGGGAAAAAAATTGACTTAACAGCATTTGGAAAATTTTTAACCAACTTTAAAATATCATAACTTTTTCTTCAAAACTCCAAATCCTTTTGTTCCAAAGCATTTTAAAGTTATTTAAACAAGCTTTAAAATCATATACTTTTCATGAATTTATTTAAATTGAATAACAATTTATGGCACCTCAAAGTTAGCCAAAAATTAATTTTTACCAAAAACTTGAAAATGCCCTTTTATCATTCAAATTCTTTTCAAACCATTTAAAACACTTCAAAATCATACAATTCAATCAAGCTAATAAGATCAACCACTCCTTGACATAAAATTATTAAATGTTACACACTCAATGCATAGATAACTTAATCATTATTCCTTTTAATCATCTCTCTTCATCCTAAATCCTCAATAACCTTGCCCATTTTCTTCTAAATACTACACTCTCATCTCATCTCGTCTTATTTAAATTTATAAAGCTGTGCTTATTCATTATTACCAATCTCAATTTCATTTAAAATTAAGGAGATTTATCCTAAGTGCAACTAACCCAGCTAGGACATCATGCTATATTACATGTTAAAATTGACAAAACTTAAATCGTACTTGTATTCCACCCTCACTTACACATACGTACACGTATGCTCCACTCCTTCGTTCGTCCAATTGAGCATCCAAGGCAACCACTCATCTAGCCATTGCTCCAATAAGCTTCGTAATTCTCCAATTTACTTAATCTAACTCTTCAATCAATGATTTGCTTGATGTTTCCTAGCTCAAACCCAAGTTAGAGTGCTCCTATAACATCAAAAATCACAAATCCTCAAACATCCAAAAACCCCATAATTTTCGCAGACCTAGGGTTCATAAATGGAGAGTGAAATTCAAATCCCTTACCTCAATGTTGGTATACAATCTAAGAGGATGAACGAGTTTCACGTAGCCGCAAACAGTGCGTCAATCGGAGCTTCGAAAAGAAAGTTATCGAGGTTTGAATGTTGGAGTGAATACTGTTGTTTTTCTTTCTTGTTCCCTCCTCTGTTCTTCACTTCTTTGAACAAGAAGGTGAGTGATTGTGTTTGAGCCCCCTTAATTCATTAATAAGGGGCATTTTTGTAAATTCGCCTATCTGGCCCAATTGCGGGCCAAAATCTTTAGAATAGATGTTTGCGTTCGCATCTCAAATATTTTTAGCAGCATTTCTATGTTTTTATTTTTCATTTTAGGTTCTTTCCGATTGTCCCAAGTCGATACTGTCATTTAAAATTACGGTTCGGTTTATCACGCAGTCCTTAGCGACGACTCACTCATTTTCACTTAGAAAAATCTGTATCCAAATATTCCACCGATTTCTCAAATTCTGATGTCTCAATTATTTATCCTATTTGGGTCTCTATTTGATTTTATTTAATTTATTTAATCAATTAATTGATTTAGTTAACTATTTTGAGTTATTAATTTATTGGGGTTTTGACGGAACTCGGGATAGGGTTGTCGTTGAAAGCCTTTTCCCTCGCCCTGTCACCATTTAGAAAAGGTGTCACAGGGTGCAACCAAGTTTAAAATACCGAGTACAGGACTTGGGTCGTTCTCCCTAGGAAGCAGAAACGAGATGTTTACTTTTGATCGGGATTTGGTTGCAATTGAATTGATTTGAAAGTAGTTCGCAAGTGAAAGCAAATTAAAGCAGGTAAATGACAATAATGATAAAGGAGTACCCCGGCCGTGGGTTGAAATACTGTGCATCCCTATGATCGCTGCTATGTCCCAGGTCGGATGAGCTGTCACCTAGGAGGAAGACACCACCCAGGGTAGAGTGAAGAAGTTAATCCTCTACATATCCTTGGCATACTAACTATGAGGTACTGATCCCACGATGGATTCGAGTAAATCCGTGTTACTGGAGTAAACTCACTAGCGGTGCAGGTATGGCGGTGGAGTCTGCAGTTAACAACCTAGTGCTAAACGAAATCGTGGAACCCGCTGTCACCAGGCCTACTGCTCATATAGAATGGCGGTGGAGTCTGCAATCCAACAATCGGCTGTCAAAGGAACTCGTGGAACCTGCTGTCACCAGGCCCACTACTCGAATACCCATGATCACAGTGGTGAATTCGTGTCGCAGAGACCTCACCCTTGCTAACAGGAGCGTACGAATAGCAGTAACGGACTTAACCCCATTCCTCCCCATCCGATTCTACGGGGGGCTCGCAGCTAAGGTCATTTGGACATTTCACCCCGCAGCCGAGACACTATGGGACTCTACACGCTACTGACGGAAATCATAAAAGCGAAAAAATAAACAGGCAGCATAACAATATGTAAAAATCGCGGTTTTGCAAGAAAG
Source organism: Stylosanthes scabra (assembly GCA_036250425.1). Classification (NCBI taxonomy): domain Eukaryota; kingdom Viridiplantae; phylum Streptophyta; class Magnoliopsida; order Fabales; family Fabaceae; genus Stylosanthes; species Stylosanthes scabra. Next base: position 54,389 of record JASCZI010060630.1, on the reverse strand, counting down.
TAAACGGACAGAGTAACGACAGTAAAATGGTAAATTACAGAAAAGTAAACGGGCAGAATAACGGCAATAAAACGGTGAAAACAGAAGTTAAAATCGACAGAGTAACATTAAAGTGAAACGATTAAAATTAAAGTTGAAAATCCGACAGAGTAACAATAAAGTAAACAGACAATAAAAGCAGTAAAATATTTGACTAGTGTGGCTACAACAAAACGGAAATCCTAAGAACTAAAATGATTTAACTAAGAGAGAACATGGGAGAACATAGGTTCCCCCAAAAACTCTCAAGGCTTTAGAACCCCAAAAAGGGGCTCAAGAAGGGGTGTGGAGAATGAGGTAGCATCCCCTCTATTTATAGGCCTCCATTTGGCTTGAAATTTCCTCTTTGGACTTCATTTTGCTTGCTATCCACGCTCGGATGCGTACGCATCTGTTTCCTATGCGTAAGCATAGGTGACAAAACGTGCCTTGCACGGCACTCCCGCTTGTGTGCGTACGCATCGAGTCCATATGCGTACGCATATAGGACTATTATACACCGTTGCGAAGCTCTAGATGTTAGATTTCCAATGGCGTTGGAACCAAGTCATTTGGACCTTTGTAGCTCAAGTTATGACCAAATTAGTGACAAGAGGTCAGGATTGACAACATTAGGAAATTTCTGCGCACTGATTTTTGGATGTGAATTTCTCATAGAATCACTTAGAACCAGACAAAGTGTTCAACATGAGAGTTGTAGGTATTGAATTCCTCTTTCCAAAGAGTCCAAGTTTGCTCCAATCTGATGACTATAGCTCCCTTTCTCATCGTTTCTTTGTTGCTCTTTTTGCATTTCTTGGTCACTTCCAATTCGATTCTAACCTATCTAGGCCTGAAACACTTGAACAAACACATCAAGGTATCGAATGGAAATTAAGTAAGTAAGTGAATATATAGCAAATTATGGCAAAAAATGAATGTTTTCATAATTTAAGCCCTAAGGAGAAATTAAACGCAAATAAGCCTATTTTGCTAGTATTTAAGTGGTGAGAGATTGATAATTAGTCAATTAATGATATAAAATAACCCATCGAAATGGGGTTTATCAGGTTTACAGAAAATGTGGGACATAGCATAAATTACGCCCATGGAAAAAGTAGAGAAAGCTTAAGCACCATTATTACCCCTGAAAAACAAGCCGAACTTGCAAAAATTGAGAGACAAGCTAAAATTTAGAACCGCCTAATAAAAAACCCTACGAAATCAACAATGCCGAACTCTTGGGTTTTGGCGAGGCTCGCCGAGCCAAAGTATTTTTCTTTAAAAATTTCCAAAGAAGAGATGAGTACTAGTATACACGCGTATACAAATATTAAAAGTTACAATTTTATTTCTTTATTTAGTTTATATTTTGTCGTATTATGTTATGCGTTTTTTTACGCGGTTATTTGAAAATTGAGTTGAAATTGTTATTATTTTTATCCTATAAAGTAAATCAAAAATGCATACTATACGAATATTTTTATTTTCGTTGAGAATTTAGAAGACGATAAAAAAGTGGATTTTTTAATTTTTAAATTATGAATAAATTATTATTGATTATTTTATGTTACATTATTTTTTATGATTTGGATTATTTTATAAAAGGAAAAAAGGTATGTAGGCTAATCAATCAAGAAATTTCCCATAAAAGGAGGCGGGTTAGAATTTTGAACACGCATTTTTTTGGTTGGTCAAATTGCCTTACCCTAGTTTTAGGCAGGCTTTGGTAGGACAGGATGAGCTACCCGTTTTACCACTCTTAAATACACCTATATTGTTTGTCAAATATTTTATAATATTATTATTAATTTCTTTGTCAAAAATTCTATAAGACTAAAAATCAATTAATTTATTTTTTTGGTTTTGCTGAAAGTTAAACAAAAATTTTAAGGGATAACTAACTTTTTAGTCACAAAGTTTTGGTGTAAAAACCAATTTGGTCCCAAACATTTTTTTTCCAAGTTGTTCACAAAGGTCCTAATTGGATTTAAAATGGTCCCTTTTAAAGATTTTGGATAGAAATGCATCTCCCTTTGTGACACTACTTTATCATTTTCGCAAAAGTCCAATCGACTCATTCTTTTCACTCCATCTCAACAAAAGAAACAACAACCCTCATAGAAAGCTATAGTGGTGGATTGGAACCCTAAGAAAGCTTGAACGGTAAAAGTTTTGCCACTGATACAACAAAGAGAAGCAAAAGCGTCGACGGCGGCTAACGTTTCTTCCCTTTCTTCCAAAGTCTTTCTGTTTAGGTTGTGCTGCTGAGAACGTACGACTTTGTGAGGTAAGTTCGTAACTTCTACTCACATTCTCTTCACTTCGGATAATGTTTTTAAGGTTAGGGTTTAGGGTTGGTTGAACGCTATTGTTGCATTTTATTAAAGTGATTGTAATGCTTGGGTTTTGTTGATTTTATGGCTGGCGTTCTAGAAAAAGAGCATGACGTTCTTTGCACCAAATTGATTTTCACAATAAACGCAGATTACATAACATGCAAGAGAAACCTACATGTTCATCATACTCACATAATTCACCCAAAATATAACAACTTATAGCAACCCTAAAGCTAATTCAGATCGAAACCTGCAACAACAACTACTCATAGCATCCCTAATCCTAACTTGGATTCAAACCCTACCCTATAATCTCACCCTAAGTTCAAGGGATCACATGATGAAGAGTGATATTTTCTTAATTTAGCAACCAAATGTACAGCAGCCCAGGCCACCTAACGAGGGAAGGCAATTTTCCCTACCCCCGCGGGTGTCCGCAGATTTTACCTGTGACAAGGGGGGATCGTGGGGACCCGCTAAGCTCCCACAGGGACGGGGACGAGTCCCCATGAATAAATGTGGGCGGGGACGGGGATTGAAGTACCCGCCCCATGGGGACCCGTTAAATCTCTGCCACATGTGAAATTACATAAATGTCTTGGCTATATATATAAAGTTAAAAAAATCCTAATCTCCCATTCTCACTCAAATACTCACTCAGTTACTCCCTTGTTGTGCCTCCTCCACCCTGACACTCCCACTCTCTAGATCTAAAAGGCTCAAACCTCGATCTCTTTCGCTGCTTGGGGACTCGGCGACGGACGTTGCGTTTCTCTTCTCTCTTGGCAACGATGTGCTCCTATTTTCTCTCGGAGATGGTGTTGTGCTATTCTCTCTCGGCGACGGACGACTTTCATTTCTCTGTCGGCAACTGAGGGTGTTGTCCTCCTCTATCTCAGTAATGGCGTGCTTCTCTTCTCTGGCGATAGACGTCGCTATTTTCTAACTCAATAACGACATGCTTCCCTTCCTTGGCGACGGAAGGCGCTGTTCTCTACTCGACAACGGCGTGCTTCTCTTCTCCGGCGTGCTTCTCTTCTTCGGTGACGGTGAGTTCCTTTGTGTTTGGAACAAAAATAGTAATATTGATTAGGTTTTTGTTAATTTGTTAATCTATTTGTTATGACTTATGTTTATCTGTTAATTTTTGTGGTTTATTTTTTCTGTTAATCTATTGTTTTATTTATGTTGTTTTGGTCCTTTTTATTTTTTTTCTTTCCAACTTATACCTTATGGAATTGGTATAACTTTTGTTACAGGGGATTAGAGAGAAGAAAACAACCTACATACTTGAGCTACGTGAAGAATCTCCTGAGCCTTTCAAAAGTGCAAGTCTTAGTAAATTTGTTCCCCTGAGCTGAGTTCCTTATTACTAATGAGATATATTAGTAATTGGCCCCAAACCAAATTTAAACCAACTGCTCGATGATTTAAAGGATTTGGACTTTTGGTATCCGTTGTTCTTTTAGAGTTTGTCATTTTTATTTTCATTTTCATTTTGATTATGAAAAGAAAATCAGTACCTCATGCCATATAACTTTACTTATAAGGAAAATTCTACTATGAAGACATTTAAGTGTCTTCTAGTGAGGATATTGCCATATTTAGAAATTTGTCTCTCTCATAATGATAGCATTAATTACACATTAGATTTTAATAGCACAAATCAATGGTTAAGATTTAATATCTTCACTAGAAGACACATTGATGTTTTCACCAAAGACCTTCCCTTACTTATAATGTTTATAAAGATCAAGGGAATGATGAAAAAGGAAGTTGGATAGCTTTCGATTTAGCTAGAAAGTGATTGCAAAATTTACATATTACTGCAATATGTGTTTGTCTGTGTAGTAATAACCTTGTACTATTTGTATCCAATGAAAATTATATGAATGCCAACCTAAAGTCGCTATGTGTAATGTAACATGGACTCTGTGGGAATTGGCTATTGCTTTTGCTCTTTTCATTGCTGTATGAATTCTGATGTTGACGACAAAGCAATGGTATGTTTTAAATCCATGGACATCCGCGGATATCCGCTTCCCCCATGGGGATATTTAAATGAGGACCCGCCACGGGTATGGGACGGGGACAGCGGTCGGGTGATTGCCATCCATACATCCAATCAATCCAACATACACAACAACCTTCATCTTCCACTCAATTGCCTTCAATCTCAATTTCAAGGACATAAGCTTCTATCTCAACTTCTCCTTCTCACAGTCCATTTCATCTTGCTCTTGATCAGCCCAACGGAAGAACTGACACTCTTCCTACACATGGAAAACCCAAAGAACATCCCAGAAGAAGAAGAACGATCAAAACCCCAAATCAAACATCCTAGCCCATTGCAGCAAAGTTATAACACAACATACCTGATAATAGACACACCCCAAAATCGTCTCTCGGGGTTGTCCTTCGTTACAGAGATTCGGAGCACAGGGCGTTCTCCATGAGTGCACACCAGCACTTTCCTCTGTGTACTTGCAGTGCTTCGAGATGAGCTACGGGAGGCCATGGACGAACCCTAAACCCTAAGACTTTGATTTCCTTGATTCTCAGATTTCTTTAAGTTAGGGTTTTATCAGATTTTGGATTTTGTTAGAGTTAGGGATTTTGTTTTCTGTTTTGATAAATATGTTACAGATACACTTAATTAACAATAACATATCACAAGCAACACTTAACTAACATTAACAGTCAAAAGGGTAACACAATCATTTTTATTATTTTACAAATTATTACAACCTTAGGGATCAATTTGGCACTAAAAAAATGATTGGAAGCAAATTGATTTTTGTCCCAAACCTTGTAATTAAAAAAGTAGTTATTTCAAATTTTACTACCAATGCTACTTTAATTGTTAAACTTTAAAGGGTAAACTAGGTAAAACCATCCTTCTAAATAGTTATTTAAATATGTCTTAAATAAATTGGATAATATATAAGAAAAAAGCTCAAGTCCTAACTATTTTAATTTATATTCATTGGTGAATTTAACTAGCAGCCCATAACTTTTACTCATGAACTCAACACCATGTTTTGACACAATTTTTTTTTTAAAGTTTGCCTCGAATTGAGGCCTCTTATAACGAGGAAGGATAATGCCATATGAGTTACAATTCATTAGCTGAGTCAACACTTTTGAATAATGATAGTTAACTGGTGAAAAAAAAATAACGCGAGTCTTGTAACACTTCTAAATGCATAAGCTGTTTAACAACTCAGGATATCTTTCTATTATTTTTTGCATCTTAAAACTTTTATAAATATTTTTATCATGTTTCATAATATTTTGAAGAAACGTTTTGTCAACAAATGGGAATTCTTTTTTAGTAATGCTATTTGAACAAGAAAAATCCTAACCAAGTCCAAACCAAGTTAACAAAACCCATTCTTATCAAAAAGCGTATTCACACTCGCGTCTTCTTCCCAAACCACGCCGATGTTGCTTCTTCCTCTTCCTCCTTCTATGTTGCCACCGCCGTCCTCCTCCTCCTCCGTTGCTGCCTTCGTCATTATCATCATCGTCATCATCATCGTCCTCCTCCTCCTCCTCCTCCTCCATCATCCACGTCGTTATCATCATCATCGTCGTCTTCTTATTGAATAGGAACTTATGTCCCCTATACTGCAAAATCAACCAAAATTAATTGAAAAACCGAAACGAAATATAAAATTAAAACGAATCGAAATATATTTCATCCTCAACACAAACATCATCACGTGAAAAATGAAAAACTGAACCAAAATATATTGGTAAACTGAACCTAAATATAATATCAAAACGAAACGAAATATATTTCAGTTCAGTTTTCAATTTTTATGTGATGTTCATGTTTGTGCTGATAACATATATTTCGGTTCAATTTTTTAATATATTTCAGTTTGATTTCCAATACAGAAAATGCAGATTCATATTCAATAAGAAGAAGATGCCGAGGTTGAGGATGACGATGACGATGACGACAAAGACGACAAAGACGAAGAAGAAGATGAAGAAAAAGAAGAAGACAAAACAACAATGATGAAAATGGTGATGAGAACAAGGACGACAAAGACAACGAAAAAGAAAAAAAGTAGGTGCTAATGTGAAATACGCGAAGAAGAAGAATAAGGAAGAGGATGAAGGAGCAAGAAGAAGCAGAAAGAAAAAAACATGGCGCGTGGATTACTGATTTTACTTGTGCAGCTAGGATTATTAGTTTCTTTGTACTTATTTAAAAATAGAGAGGATTTTCAATAGTTTACACTTTCAGCATAAATTAATGTTTTGTGTCATTTTTTTTTAATAGTTTACACTAATTAAATTAATGGTTGTTGTCGTTATTGTTATAATTCAACTTTGTATGAGTAAGATCAGCAAGGCGTGACATGGAACGATTCACTTGAATAAAGAAGCTTTTCATTAGGTATGATTAGACTATAAAGAAGTTCTTCAAAGTACCTGAACCACTTACGACCTGTAAAGCTTCAACCATCTATAATCTATTTTATTTTATTTTATTTTTATCACTGATAAAAGTATCCTTTCATTTATCACTCATAAAAAATTTTAAAATACAACCAAATCATTATATATATCAATAATGTTACATGTATTATTGTATATTTTTATACATTTTATTTTTTAAAAAAAATATCAACACAAAAATTTTATTTTTTTGTGCTGATATTTATATTTTTTCGTATTAAAAATGTGATGTACAGAAATATACAATTATATATATGAATTAATTCTAAACATATATTTTCAAAATGGATTTAAGAGATATTTTATAATTTTTTGAAAATAATTAAAAATATTTTTAATAAACCAATGATCAAACGTTGACGGCTAAATTGGTGCTTTAGCCTCTACTTAGCTTTTGTCTTTTGTTCTAAACTATTAGCTGGGGGCGATGATTATGTCATCTAGCAATAACATCAATTATACAAGAGAGTTTATTTGCTACTTGCTAGAGAGAAAAAAATAAAGACTATGGAGAAAATAATTATAAATAATTGAATTAAAATATGAATATAGGATTTTTTTTTTTACAATGAATATAGGATTTTGATAAGATTTACAATTATTTTAATCATTTAATTTATTTTTTTATTATTTTATATTTTTTCTCTTCAACATAATAAGCAGTAAGTATATATATATATATATATATATATATATATATATAAAAACAAGGAAGATTTTGAATCTTAATAATCTGATCAAATCTCTTCATCACAGACTTAAGAAAAGCTCTCTACCATGGACTGATAAACATTCTGATGTTGTTAGATTTATCAAGTTTAAAGTTCAAAATCTTCCTTGTTTATATATATAATGTCAATTTTTTTTTAATAATGAACAAATTTTGAGTTTTTTAAAATTGAACATTTTAAAATACACTAGATTAAAGGGATTGTTTTGAAATTTTTATAATATTTTTAGCGATAGATAAACTTGAGAATGTTTTGTGTATTTTATAATCATTAACACTACATGTCATATACATGCATTATTTTAATAAAAATAATTTTTATTTTTTTTTGTTGTGACTCAAAATTTTTATATTAAATTTTATTATTTTATGTTTTAAATTTTTGTATTAGACTTTATTACTTTTATGTTTGGCATATAGAACTATTAGTTATAAAAACACATAAATGGATTAGTGCATAGATTCCTAAATTTATCTTTTTATAATATGGATGACTAAAGTGTGACAAGTAATGGTTTAATAGACACAAAAAAAAATGGTTTAATTGGTAAAAGATGACTTATGATGTATTATTGATGAGTTATTATTACGTGTTTTTAGAGTGGAGGAAGATTGGTTACTCTCTCCAACTAACTCATATCACATATTCCAAAATTACTTTATCATAAATGCTTATTAATAATTTTTTAAAATAAAATAATGCTACAGAACCAGCAATAGAGAGTCATTAGAAAGCCAATAAATTTAATTAAAAAGATGGTAGGATTGAAAAAGGGAAAAGGAAAAAGAGAAAAAAGATATTGATTATACCCTTTCACAATATCAATAACTAATTAAATAATTTTTAATACACTTCCATCCTAACCAATCATAATTTTTCTATTATTAATGGAACAAAAAAAAATTAGTGCGTTAATAATAAAGTTATTATTGTAATTTTAATATTATTTTTTAAACTTTTTAATATAATTTAATGATTATCGTAATTAATATACAAGACCCAAATTGGATAATTAAAATGAAATGGAGGCAGTGATACAAATATTACGAATTTTCAAAATTTATTTTTAATATGGCCATAAGATGGAGGATTTCTTGTAATATTGGCATTTTGGAGTGCCTGAAGAGAATATGGCGCCGTAATTGAGTTTTGCAAAGAATTCGTCAAAGACGTCTTACACAATTCGTTGAAGACGGTTTTTTTTTTAATTTAATTTTTTTATAAATTTTGGGATAAATGGACGGTTGAGATTTGTTAAAAAAATGAATTTTGAAAAATGGACGCCGCTTATGCAATGAGATGAGCTTGCATCGTGTGGTTCTGAGCGAATACGTCAAAGACATAGAAATCAATTGTCCACGTATTCTATAGGCATTCCAGAAAGAAAAAAAAAATTATCACATACATAGTAGTTATCTAATTGATCTAACGGTTGGGAATGAGTCACATTGATATCAACTGCTGAGGTTGTGAAGATTATATCAGTCCCAAAAACTCTCACCTGCATAGTTAGCAAGCTAACAATTAACAAATTTCTATAAAACTAACAAATTAGTTAATTACTCTTTAAAAACTTAGTTTTCTAAATATAAATGAATTTATCAATGGTTTTTTCATCTTAATCTTAACTTAAATAGTATATAATTAAGAAGCTTAATTGCTAACATGGCAACTAAAAGAATAATTTTAGGGAGTTAAATGCTTAGATGTCGCTAAATTGCTATTAGAATTTTTATTTTTTAAATTATTTTTAACTGTCATAATTAATTGGATTTAAAATTTTAAATTTCAAATATAGTATATAATTTTGACGTAAATTAAAATGACCTATTTTTTAATTAAATTATAAAATTTTATTTTTATACTATTGTTGAAAATTTTTAGATATTTTTCTTATATATTTACTTTCAAAATTAATCATATTTAAAACTTAAAATATGCAATAATTCCTTCAAAAAATATACATAACCTTATCTTAAGCGAATTATTCAAATGTACGGCTAATGAATTCAAAAATAAGAAACGGGATTTTTACACTTTATATAAGATCCGAATAAACTATTAAACTCTAATTTATGAATTTTTAATTTATTTAATTATCATAATTAATTTTATTTAAAATTTTAAATTTCAAATATAAGATATGGTTGTTAATATGATTATAAAAGAATTTATTTTTAATTAAATTATAAAATTTTATCTTTATACAATTGTTAAGAAAATTTAAATAAAATTTACATTTTTATTTTTTAAAATGGTTATTGTTACGGACCGACCCAATAAGGCTCAATCCCCTAATTTGTGCTAAATATGCTTGGCCCACAAGGGCAAGAATTAAGCCAAATAAGGAAAGATTTGATACCATCACGGAAGAATTTCCTAAATATTCTAACCATCAACTACTATATAAACTAGGGGAAAACTCCCCCAAGGTATGCATTCTCTAAATCCTAAACCTCCATATTAGACATAGAACCTCATAATTCTAATTATGAGTTTCTAGAGCTATTCTTCATACACATCAACTACCTTCATTGGATATATCTCTCAGACTCTTTCGAGTGCTTTCCTCGGAAGGCACATTCTCTCCTTCTTATTCTTTTTATCTAATCCCTCACATCAGAAAGTCCTCTTGGATAATCGTTAAGTATTCCCGTACTTAATATTGGCGTCGTCTGTGGGGAAGTAGCTTAGAATATAGAAGAGTGACGAATCAAGCTTCCGAACGCGAAGATGGTGAACATTCTGATCCTAAAGGAGGGAGGCAATGATGATAGTGGATTTCAACAAACCCCAGAGAAAGGAGTCAATCCACCGCCAAACCAGACCCTCCAAGAGATGGAGACTGCCTTGAGAGAGCTCTTAGAGAGCCAAACCCAGGAAGCCGCGATAGCAACTGAAGCTATGAAAAGAGCCGAAGACGGTTCAAAATCTCGACGTCCAAAACACACGTAAAAGACGGTTCCTGAAAAGGAAGTTCATTTGCAAGTACATTTGCAAGATCCTCCACGTCTGACTCAACATCATGTTCAACTAGATCTTTCTCATTTGGTTCAGATATTTCATAGTTGCCCTCAAGTTCTTCTTCACTTTCACTGTGATAATCTTGAAATTCTATATCCGGTTGAACTTCTTCTACCGCTCCAATGACATAAGGTATTTGTTCAAACTCTACGTACAACTCTATCACAGATACATATGCAATGTTTTGTACATGAATTGAAATCATTTATTGCATACTTATATCATTTATAATAGACATTATCTTAAATTGTAATAATCCATCAAATACTAATACAGGACACCTATACAAAATACTTTTTACCGTTTTTATCATATTAGACTCCACATTTTGACAAATAATATTCTTAAGCTCTTCAAACAATATCACAAGGGAAACAAACAAAAAACACGAATTATTACACATATATATTCCATTTTCTTATGTTTGAGATATAATTTGTCCATCCTAATATACCTTAATATTGACTCCCATCTCCATTCTAATTCTAACAAAGTCAAACAAAAAAAAACAAAAAGAAAAGAAAACATTACCATAAGAAATAACGAAGCACATATGAAGAAAGAAAGCAACCGGGAAGAAGAGCTTCTTTGAATAAGCCTTTTGCAAAAGATTTTTTTCTAATTATCTTTTTTTTAAGATCTTTTGCAAAAGCAAAAGTAATTTTATGTTTGGATATCTCATATAATAATATTTTTTTTATTTATCAATTATATTTGAGTACAATAACGAAGCACTTTTTTGTTTATTTTTTTGAGTAAAAAAGATCATTAAGATAATGTAAAAAATCTTCTGAAAAAATATGTATTTTTTATTTTACTAGTGCTTTTATTTTTACTATTAGAAATTATCCAAATACGTTAAAAAACATAAAAAAAATCTTTTTTTATTAGAAAAAATATTTTTTAATCAAATATTGACATCTAAACAAACTCAAAATGAACTTCTGTCTCTGAAAAGAAATGATTTATGTTAAAAAATACCTATTTGGTTCTTATAGTATATGAAGTGTTTCAAGTATACTAGGAACATATGGTGTGTTCCTGTATTTTTAACCGTTGATCTTAATTATATATATTTTTATAATTAAAATCAATTAAGATCAATGGCTAAAAATACAGAAACATCTGATTTATCAGGTATAACGAAAATGCTTCCTACAGTATATTTTTTTTTAAAAAAAAATCTTAAGTAACAATTACCTTTTTTTTCTTTTCCGCAATCTTAATCCGTATTTGACAGATTCGTGTACAGAATTTAAAAAAAAAAAATTAAAATGGCATACGTCTTTGACAAATTGCCTTAGCCCATATTGAAACAAAACACACATATGCTCGAATATATAGGGAAATCACTGGATTTTTTTTTAAATAAATAAAAAAATTTCAAATTTACACATTTGGGTGCGGGTACACGAATTTACGAAAATAAGCCATCTTTGCATATCTCGGGGTCAGTGGCCCCGAAATGAAGTTTACACGTATCTCGGGGTCACTGGCCCCGAGATACATCCTTCCATGTTAGATTCAACGTATCTCGGAACCACTGGCCTCGAGATACGTATCTCGTGGTCACTGACCCCGAGATAGAATCCGAATTCATCTATAAAAAGGGAGCACAAGGAAGGAACAGACATAAGGAAGGAACAACGCCTAGGCAATAACACTTTCTCTCTCTACAACAATTTAATAATATTTTATGTTAAATCTACTTATTTCTGTTAGGATATAAATACTTTATTCTAAATTATTTTATACAGATAATGCTAAATTTTTTATCATGCACATTACAAATTATTGTTGATTATATCAGATAGGTCTAAAAATTAATTTAATAATTACTTAACATAGGTTACTAAATTAATATTAAAAAAAATACATGCTAGTAATTTACCCTAAACACAATTACGCTAAATTATATAACGCAAGTATTACCATAAACTAACATGTAATACAATAAGTCAACATTTATTGCCTTACTCTAATATTACCTAGATTCATCGTAATTATACAACATAATTGAAAATATAAAAATTTTAGTAAGCGAAACACCAACCAGGGCGCCTGCGATGTGGTAGTCGCGGTTGAGCCGCGACAAACTCTCTCCAGCCTATGGGGCTCCCCCAGCCGGTGCGCCTTGACCTACTTCCTCGGCCGGTTCGGGAGCAGGCGCTGCTCGTGCGGCTCTCTTGGAGTGTCTCCGAGAAGCCATTCTATCATACAACACTAAGGGAGGAAAGAAAGTGCCTAGAAAAGAAAATATGGAAGAAAGAGAGGGGAAAATGAGTGAATCTCGGGTCCTCCTGCCCTTTTATAGGCGGAGACCTTATCTTGGGGTCAGTGACCACGAGATATGTATCTAGTGGCCCCGAGATACGTTGAATCTAACATGAATGGCCCCGAGATACGTGTAAACTTCATTTCGGGGCCACTGACTCTGAGATAAGTAAAGAGGGCTTATTTTCGTAAATTCGTGTACCCGCGCGATTTGGAATTCTTTTTATTTATTTAAAAAAAAATTCG
>JASCZI010060630.1:16854-32691 GCA_036250425.1 Stylosanthes scabra | reverse complement strand
TTCTATCCAAGGCTCGACATAAAAATGTCGTCATGCTATTGGGTTTATGCTTAGATAAAAGCCAATTGATGATTGTGTATGAACAAGCATGCAATGGTTCACTTGACAAGTACCTATCAAGTAAGGACTAATACATAACCTTTTTACTTATGATATATAAATGAAGTTTAAGTAGTTTATGCTTGAAAGAACTTTACATATTCTCCAGGAGGAAACTTCCAAATATTGACTTGGAGAGAAAGAACAAAAGTAGCAATAGGTACGGCCAGAGGCTTAAAGCATCTACACGCGAATAATATAATTCACGGAAGTATAAAGTCAAGTAACATTCTGCTAACACATGACTTTGTGCCACTGGTACTTACTTCAACCTTGTTGCATGCAAAAGCTTTGAAGTTTCAATAAATTATGAATATTTATCTTGATAAACAAACTAGTATATATAATTGTTTTAAAATGTTTAGATTGGAGATTTCGGCTTTGCAAAAGTGAGGCTTGAAACAAAGAAATCATTCAAGTGTAAGGATGGAAGTAATTTGGGATATGCAGCACCAGAATACCTAGACAGTGGGAAAGCATCAACCAAGGCAGATGTATACTCCTTTGGGGTGGTTCTTTTGGAGCTGATCAGCGGCCGAAGGGCTACTGATAAATTACCGGGAGGCAAAAGCCTTGTCGGATGGGTAAGAGACATTAGCAATTTTATATGTGTAAACAGAAACAAATTTTGGATATTTTTCACTAAGATGATAAAATCATGTAAATCATTATTGTTTGGTTTTTAGGACATGTAAGCATCAAAATTAAGTTTCTCTTTGTAAAAAAATTCCTTCCAGGCAAGACCCCTACTGGGAGGAAGGAAGTACCCGCAGTTAGTGGATCCAAATATCATCAACTTCTATGATGAAGAAGAATTAAAATGGCTGGTCCAAGTAACAGAACAATGTGTTAGAAAGAATCCTAAGGATAGGTCTTCAATGAATATGGTAAGTCTAAGTGAGATGTAGAATATTGTCAACCAAAAAGTTCATAAAGAAACACACTAACATAACTAATGATGCTCATGATTTGTTACAACTTGCAAGAGATACTCTTGACCATTTTAACTAAGATAAAGACAAGCACAACCAAATTTTAAACCTATTCAATGAGATGTAAAGAAAAGTTTTACAAATTTAACATGTACTATGCAGAGGCCCGCCCTTTGGAATTGAAGTGTGAACAAAAAAACAAGCTCACCCAAACGATGTTCTAAATGTAAAATGTAACTTGGAAATCGGTAATATCAAAATAGCAAAATTCAAATTCTTGAATACCAATATGAAGACTGACTTAAAGTTCAATGTCCTGTTTGGTAATTAAATGCATTAAGGAAATATAGGGTTTGACACATTTCATAATAACACAATGCTTTTAGCATTCATTATCAACAGCATATCATTTGACACATGATAGTTTTTCTTTCTTAATTCCAGGTTGTCTCCGCATTACAAGACTTAGCAGGTGCAGGTGCAGACACAGATGAGTGCTGCTTTACTGAATGTTCTTCCCCAGACATGTCATATTTACCATATGGTGAGCCTTCATTGACTAGTTCACACGTTAACTTAATAAAACCACAGCAAGAAAGATAACATTTAAAATATAGAAAGAGAAAAATAAGATATAGAAATAGAGAACAATAAAGGTAACTTTAGTTTATTGTTTCCCTAGCGTTACTATAGGGAAAAAAAAAAGGTTACCATTTAGACGAAGTTTTATCATTAGTAATGTCTGTTGTTTTCACTTTTTATGTGCCAATTCAATCTTCACATAAAACAATGGTAGAGAATATTTCTGCTGTTTTTATTTTTTTACCTGAAAGAGGCAGGAGGAACTTAATAACAATAACTAAATGTAGGTCAAATAAAAGCTGATCCGGTGATTCAATCACAAGAACAAATTCAGATGAAACCTTGGGGGGAGGAAACAGACCTGAAATTGAAAATTAAAGTTGACCACCCAAGGAAAGATGGACAAAAGATGCAGAGCAACAACCATGGGGAGGAGATTCCCCGAATGGTAATATATCCTGATGAGAAGACCCAGGAAGAAGGGCATATTAATGGAAGCTTCCATATTGGTGATGAGATGTGTGAAATACAAGTAGACAGACAATTAAAGGTTAGTGAGGACAAAACAAACCAGGCTTTATCTATTGAGAATCAAGGTGAAACCATCTTAGAGAGTTCAGAAACTATTTCATGCTCAAACTGCAAAAGTAGAAGCACAAGAAATATATTATGGAAAGACAAGTTTACTTATGAAGAACTTGAAGGTGCTACAGATGGATTTTCAACCAACAATTCTCTGTGTGAAGGTGGATGTGGACCTGCTTTCAGAGGTCAGATAGATGAGCTGGAAATAGTTGTTAAGAAATATTACTTGACAAGCTTCCAGGCAGAGAAGGTCATCATGTCAGAAGTTGAGCTGCTCAGAAATGCTAGGCATGAAAATTTGATAGAGCTATTGGGTTCGTGCATACGAGAAAGTCAATTGCTCATTGTGTATGAACATACATGCAATGGTTCGCTTGATCACCACTTATCAAGTAAGTATATACTTTTGGGGATTAATAGTCAGATCAATTGATATTTTGACCAAATATATTTGACTGAGTCATCTAACCATTCAGAATGTGATCTTTACATGAAAATGTCTTCATATGAGTATCCCCATATTATTTATTTTTAATTTTTTATAATTATAAAACTATTTTGATATACAGTTTAAGATATGAATGTAACTATTTTAAATGTTTGTTTTTCCGTTTAAGATCAATTAAATTTTACACAAAATATACTTTATTAGATGTATATGAGGTTTGACACCAACAACATGGAATTTCAGCTGAAAAGTAAGTTAATATCAAATGTAATTTCTGAATCATGCAGGAGCAAGTAGCAGATCATTAACATGGACAGAAAGAATGAAAGTCGCAACAGGTGTTGCGAAAGGTCTTAAGTATCTACACGAGAATAACATAATTCATGGAAGGATAAAGCCAAGTAACATTCTTCTAGATCATGACTTTAACCCCAAGGTACTGACATGACCCTTAATTATAGAGAGCTTTATTTGTCATGTGATCAAACTAACTCTTAGTTGAATCTTGAAAACAATGCATATTTTTTTAGCTTGCTGAATTCGTGTTCGGAAAAGGAAGCTGCGAATTGAAGTACAACTGCAAGGGAAATTGTGGATATAAAGCGCCAGAGTATCAAGAAAAAGGAAACTTAACAGATAAGACAGATGTGTATTCTTTTGGTGTAATTCTTTTAGAGCTGATAACAGGTTCTATGATTACAGAAGAAGAATCAGAACAAAAATATCTTACTGAATGGGTATGATACATACGATTTTAGATTATTGAAATTACAAGCTACTGCTACTAATTTATGTTGTTTATTGGTTATCATATGATATGATTCTCCTTTTAACTAATTATTCGTGTTATTTTCGCAAAGAGAAAGTCTCATCGATTACATTGCTCATGTGAGTTGCATAATCTCTTCAGGCAATCCCACTTCTTAGAGGTAGGAAGTACGCACTGTTGATTGATCCCAATATGAGCAGCCCATTTAATGAACAAGAAGTGGATTTGTTGGTCCAGGTCACAGAAAAGTGCCTCCGAAAGAATCCTGAGAAAAGGTTCACTATGAATATGGTAAGACTATTAAAAAACATATGACAGTTGTAAAGTTAAATAATAGAAAAGAAGTTAATTATCAAAACCAGCATCAATTTTTTAAAATACTAACATAAAATACTCCAGACTTTTGTATTTAACAAAACATCTATACATTTGATCCAAACTTTTATAAAAATATTTGCGTAACTAAGTTGTCACATGACAAATTCGTAATCAATCTGGTACATCGCAGGTTGTCTCTGTGCTGCAGCGTGATGTTGCTGTTACCGGCGACAGCTATGTCGCAGAAGAGTCCTCCTCATCAGAGAAGTCATGCTTTTTCTTGTGTAGTGCTTCAGATGCAACAAGCCTAAAAGGCAAGAAGGAATTGCCGCCATTAGAGGCAGGTCTATGCAAAGAGGTTGTTGAAGAAAGAGAGGACAACAAAACTTGCAATGAAAGCAACAACAAAACAAAGACGAGGGAAGAAGAGAAGGTTATGGAAACACAAAAAAAAGAAAACTTAGGCGCCAAGGTACATGAATGTAATGGGTGGTGCCTGTCTTATGGTGGAGCTAGACACTATTATCTTCATCAAAAGGCTAAGGAATATACAGCATGCCGAGAATTTTTTATTTTTAGTAATATACTCATTTAAGGTGTTATTTTTGTATTAAAATTTTATAAAACATTCTTTTTTCAAAAATTGTACGAGGACTGAATGTGACTATTTGGACTCTGAAGCCACTTTTACAGGAACTTGTTCTTCTTTCTCGTTCATTATATATTTTTACAATGAATAAATATGTGTATCATTATACACACCTGTATGCAGCATTTAACAACACAAAAAAAATGTAACATTAGCACAGAAATTTACATTTTTCTGTGCTAATGTTTACATTTTTACGTGTTACTAAATTCTTTTAAACAAAAACCTTTTTTTACAGTAACAATTAAATTCTTTCTTTTTTTTTCTTTATATAACAATTTCCTTCTTGCTATCTTGTACTTCCTTGGCTCCTTCTTTCTCTCCCTTTCTTTTTTAAGATTGAATTTTTCTAATGGAAATCCCAACCAATGTACTGCGCAAAAACATCAGTTTTGGCCCAACGATTTCCATTGATTAACCACACTTAATAACAACTCTAATTGTAAACCAAAAAAAAAAATAACAACTCTAATTAGTGGACAAACACTTTACCACCTGCAGGCATGGTTGCAGTAGAGCAGGCTGCTTTTGGGGGAGCTTGCATCACCACCAACATGTGTCACCACTCCTTATTTGACAACATTACATCTACATGTGTATATAATTTTTGGAGAGTTCTTTGGTGAAGAAAAAAAATGCGAAGAATGAAGAGAATAAGTATAAACCATTGGATTGAAGTGTGAGAATAGAATTTTGATATGACTTGCAATCATTTTGACCATTGGATTTGATTTCTCTTCATCTCTTCATTTTTTTTTCTCTTCACCATATTAGGCACCATAATTTTTTGTATCTACATGTTAGAATTTTACAGATTTCAATACGATAACCACCATGAAACTCCAATGCCCTGTATATAAATAAATAAATATAATGATACAATGCTCTCACCAAAATTACAAAAAAAACCTAATTGCCCTACCATAATTCATAGAAACCGATTTCTAGTTTATGATACATAGGAAATGGGAATGAAACACACAATCGAGCATTATAAGGTTCATGATTAATCCTCACATATTTGTTTATATCCCTTTCAAGAGTATGATAAGTCTTAATTTGACCACAAGGGGGAGAGCGGCTGCTTCCCCTTCCGACACTCCATGACACAATTATGTACTATCTCTTGCAACTGTTTCTCCACATCTTCAATGGGTTGGCAAGCATCTACAAACTGCACAAGGCAGTGGAAAGTGAAAAAAGGACGAACAAGAGTAAAACCAAGAACAAGGGGGGAAAAGAAGGGTTTATTTAGAATGAAATTTCACTTCCTTTGCCAATAAAATGCTAAGCCAAAAACAGAGTAACAGGTGGTTGTAAAAATCTGTAGGCCTTCATTGGTAATAGTCCCAAGACAATAAACTAGGAAGAATTGAGATACACTCTATAACAAAATTTCCCTAATTTTCTCTACCAAAAAACTAGGAAGAATTGAGATAGACATTATAATCATTATCTCAATGTGACACTTACCAAGTAAAGCCTTATTGTCAGAAGTGTTAATTTCAAGAGGAACAGTCATAAGCAGCCAATTACCTTCCAGGAGACATCATGAAGAGCTTTGTAACTTTCAGCAACTTTCTTCTGAAACTCCAACATTTCATATCTCTCACCTCCATACCCTCCTCTTTCTGAGGCTTTCTAATATGTATGGAATGTATGGGGAATAAGCAAAACAATGGTACACCGACATGAATGATTCAATACATAAATATGCTAGACAAGAACACCGAAAGTGGTCAGAAAACTCATGTGCGTGTAGTGCCAAAAACTCAGGTTTATATCAAAGCATGAAGTTTAAAAACAAAATAGCAGTATAGCTTAATTCATCTCCATATTAAGAACATAACACTCTTGGAAAATGGTAATACATGTATGATTTAACTATTATTCCAACTTCCCACACTCCCTTTACTTCAAAACAA
Source organism: Stylosanthes scabra (assembly GCA_036250425.1). NCBI lineage: Eukaryota > Viridiplantae > Streptophyta > Magnoliopsida > Fabales > Fabaceae > Stylosanthes > Stylosanthes scabra. The sequence goes on along the minus strand of JASCZI010060630.1, from coordinate 26,384 downwards.
TGCCGGTAAGATGGAAGAAAGAAAGAGAATAGAGAAACACATTTAAGAAACATGGATTTATCCCTCACCCACCCCCCAAAAAGCATGAAATAAAATAAAAAACCAATTGAAAATAAATGTTTTATTTAACAAAGCAGATATTGGAGCCCAAACAGAATTTTTTTATTGGCTACACAAAAATAAGTTTCATATTACCTCTGGTGAAATATCAAGATAAGCTACCAGATCTGGAGCAAGCAACCCAACCTCTGGGGCCTACAAAATGTGTTCATGATTAAATAATAGTGATAGAACGAACCTATTAGGGAAGATAACAGAAAATACATTACACAAACTCTTAACAAGAAAGGAAGCTCTCATTTTGCGCCTATGATTTTTTCTCCCTCAAGAGAAAACAGATTACTTAAAAGATTTACCTTACACCACTCAATATCAAGTCCCTTGGCAGAGGAGAAAGCCACACCAGAATACGAATAGCGGTCAACAATGAGGGTTGTTCCAGATTTGAGTTTAGTTTCCATCAGTGACCTACAAAGTCAACACACACATATCTGAATGTAAGATCTGAGTTCAAATATGCTTTCAAGCAGCTACTTTAACTTGTAAAAATGTTAAAAACTTTATAAGTTGCAGATAGTACTAGACCAAAATATGAATCATAAGTACATAAAAACTGATTTAAGATATTTCAAAGTGAATTTAATTTAAAAAAGGAAGAAAACACTAGGAACAAATTATAGATAATCTCAGCGCAATAAAATCTCCAGGAAACATCAGCCTTACAGCCTATAAGTCCAAAGGTAGGGATGGCAATGGATCAAGTCGGGATGGGTATTGAAGTACCCATACCCACTCTATTATTCACGAGTATTTAAATTTAGTCTCGTACCCAAACCCAAACTCATGAATATCTAAAACATAAGAAAATTAAACTAAATTACTCAACAAAAATTTATTATTGTGAATGGTACCAGATTCAGAGAAGAAGGAAGAGAATGAGAGAGAGAGAGAGAAGTGAGAGAAAATAGATCTGAGATATTTTTAGAAAATGAGAGGAATATTCTAGAGTTAGTTACAGTCTTTACATTGCAGATATTTATAGACAGAAGACTAACAACTTATAACTAATTCTCATTACTCTTAACAATTATATAATAAAGTACTTCAGAAATATAAGTAAATACAAATAATAGATAATTATTATTAAAATGACAACAGCACAATAATCTAAAACAAAAAATCTTAAACCAAAAGAAAATTAGATTTAGGGATTTCCTAAAGTAAATACAAATACAAACCATTTAAATATTATTAAATATCTAAAAAGCCAAACTAAATTATGTATATGTATATATGGGGCGGGTCAGGGAGGATAATGGGGCGGGGCGACCATTAACCAAACCCGCCATATACCCACTCAACCACTGATAAAAACCGTCCCATTCAGGGCGGGGTAGGTCGGGTGAAATCAAATTGTTATCCCTATCCAAAGGTCCAGGGTATACATCTTGTTACAATATCAGCAAAGTCATATCAGCCGTATTAGTTTAGTCATGACTCATGAGAATCACTCAAATATATGTTACCAATTTTCTTTGATATGTTGTCCTCAGAGCTAAAAAAGTTGCATAAGCTTAACATTGTGTATTATAAGTTTATAACCTCACAAGTTTGGATACAGTTAAGTTCATTAGAACCATCAACCTAAGCTTCCTAGTTCCTAAGTCCTTGCTGGTATGGTCTCCAAATCATTGTTTATACACTCGGTCTTCATTTTTCTATGTGTATTCAAACCAATACAACATTGAAACCTCAAAACACCCCCACCCTTCTTTTTGTCCTCCAAATAAAGAAATGTAGAAGTTGAGATGAAATCCAATGGGATCCATAGAGACCATGCCTTTATCCATAGGATTCCAAGTACCTGGATCAATTGGGAATTGGATTCTATCTTAACTACTCATTTTCAAATGATATCCATAGTGTTCACAAATATTCATGTTTCATTTAAAAAGATCCTATAATTTAATGCATAACAATTTTTGCATTCCATCCATAAATGCGTGTATTTTTTAGTTTCATCGAAACCTTTAGAATTCTCTTTCAGTTAAATTATGTCTTTAAATTTCATTTACACAAAAAGCAATTACCAGATAACAATGTAAACAACTATAGTCATATGAAAAGGGTGGTCGAGACACAAAACCTCTTCTCCCAACGATTGGCACTGAAGAGGAGATGAATAGTATGATCATCCAATTGAGAAGTGTTGGTAAGATATGCAGATATCAACTTTCCGACATCAGTGTTTCTGTCAGGAAATCTCCATAATTCAGCAGAGATTCCTTGCCCCTCCAAATAATTTACTAGCCTTCTACATTGAGAGGACTTCCCAGAACGATCCAAGCCTTCTAGAACAACCAAGGCACCTCTAGACCCCTTTTTATTGCCCCTGTTGCAACAATTAAGATTACCTTCCATTCTTAGCTTCTTAGGAGGACAGTTGGAGAAGAACTGAGCCTGAAAATTGAATGTTTTCTTCAACACTAGTGCTTTGAAACTTCTGTGAAAGAAAAACCAACTCTTAAATGTTAGTACAAAAATAAAGAAAAACACCAAGAATAGAGAACCCGGTACGAACACAAGAAAGACAAAAAAATTGCAACCATTTGCATTCTTTCAAAGAGAAAAGTTTGCACCGGTTGAACTGAGAACTATCATAGATAGAGGAATTTAAAATCTTAAGAAGAAAAGGACTCTTGCAGTGACTTAAAAGCTGAGATACAAGTGTCATAGATCATATCCTCACCCAGCACTGAACCTGAACCAAAATATTAAACATAACAAAATTAAAGTATAATCATGAAATTCAAAGAGAAAATAGACAAGAAGTGAAACAGAAGGACTTGAAATTAAAAGCTTATAAATTCTAAGAAGCAAATAACAAACATATAGAGTGTTACATTACTGGATATTTGTGTTGCCGTTAATCCTTCTTATGTCACTATTCCTGCAATTTATGTTTGACAAATGAAGATTATTGACGAGAAAACCAAGAGAGAAAGCGACAGTGAGTAGAGCGAAGTTGACAAAAGGATCAAAGCACTGTCACAGAAGGAAGCGCTGATCACGACGCTGGAAAAAAGAAGACGTGTCTGCTAAGCAAAAACAGAGTAGGGGTGTTCACAGTGCAATTTGGTTCAGTTCAGTTTTTAGGAGAAAAGCCATCCAATCCAATTGTGCATAAAATATTCGGTTTGCTTTGGTTCAGTTTTTTATTTGAAACCATCCTAATTAAACCAAACCAATAAAATTCAGTGCAATTTGATTCGATTTGTTTGGCTTTTCAATTAACTAAAAACAATATCATATCCTAGTTATATCCAAAATACTAACAACCTGTCCTATGCTATTTTCATCCAAAACTACCCAAGAAAATGACAAATTTAATAGCACATAGTCATGAAATTGCAGGTTCAACATGACAATTTACCCTGTCCTAGTTATATCATAAAAACTAAAATTGGAATTTCAAGACAACCACTGTTTTTTAGGTTCAACATGACAACAATTGATATTGATAGTCTTGTAGGTTCATCATCCATCACCATTACCTGAAATTGCATAAGCAGTAGATTAAAAATAATACAAAGGCATAAATTTTCAATAAAATTGAGGTCTCTCTGTATATATGCATTTCAGAAGTTCTTCCTGATTAGAACATAATACAATTTTTTTTTAAATATTTAATTCTTGGCAACCATAAAGCTTTATATATCCCAGCGGCATTGCAATTCAATTGTTCATTTTAGTCCAAAAAGAGCAGACAAATAAAGGAATTTTCTACAACTCCAATACTATGATTATATCAATCTTCACCCAGCAACACAGTTAAAAGGAAGCGTGTGAAAACAACTCAACACTAGCAACAATCAATTTCACCTCAGCCTCCATCTTATGCCCAACAACATTTTCCCTCCTCAACAGAACCATATGAATCACCTCATAAACAAATGGGAAACTTCATATTTGACTGTATCATCATCATACAAGAATTTGGTGTTCATAACACCATATCAGCTTAAATTTAATTGAGGAGAAATGTGGAAGGACACCAAACTAACATTGTGGATTTAGGATTATGAGAGCAAACATTGAAGTTTTCTGGTTTTCTTCAAAGCAAAGATAAAAATCATTAAGTCACTGGCAAAGACAAAATTGAAATCAGAAACAATGAACAAATAATCCAAAAAACACAATCAAAATTAGAACCAGAATTAATGAACAAATAATCCAAAAAACACATAATCAGAATTGGAACCAGAATCAATAATGAACAAATAATCCAAAAAAAAAACCCTAAGGTTGGAAAATTCCAAAAACAGTTACAAGAGTAAAAGAGCAATAGATTCACATAATTAACAAATTAACATAAACAATGACTTATTCAAGTTTTAGTTAACTAAAATAAGAATAAAGAAATTACCAAAAAAAATATAATAATAATAAAAATAAAGAAGTGTTACCTGAGGTTCCATTTCAGTGGACGGAGAGGTTGGGGGCCAGACGGACTGACAGAGGGGCTGGGCAGCTGGAACTGGATGGACGGAACACGAGGGCTGAGAAAGGCTAGTCTAGTGCTCTGGGCAGACACAGCGACGCTGCGACGGGCTGAGACTGAGACAACAACGTAACACGTGGGCTGAGATGGTGACACAACACCAGGGCTGGGTTGGACGGCGTTCGGTGTGAACACTGAGAGAGTGGTGACCGATGGGACTGGCTTGGTGGTTGTTGGCTTGGTGGTGCGGCGCTGCTGCCTGCTAGTGCTAATGATGTATGTGAGTGAGAGCATAGTTGTAAAAACTTCTTCAAACCAATCTCAAATAATAAAAGTATAATTTAAAAAAAAAAACTTAATATTAAAATTTAAAATACAAAAACTAAGATAACATTCATAAAGGTATAAATTATGCCTAAGGAGTAATTTCAAAGTCCATTTTAGTTAAATTCACAACTTCAAATGAAAATTTACAACTCCAAAATCCCATTCTAACAAGTAATTCAATCAATCACATATTCACATTAGTTAAATTCACAACTCCAAGATCCCACTCTAACAAGTAATTCAGTCACAAAATAACAAGAAATAATCCAGTAACAATAATAATTAACAAGAAATAATCCAATCTCAATCACAAAATAAGCAAGAAATAGCTTGAAAAAAAATAAACGGCAGTAGCAGTGTAGCACGAAGTCACAAACCAGGAGGCTCGGCGCCGGGACGGTGACGGGACGACGGACGACGCAGGCCGAGAGGCGGTTTACGGCGCGACTTGATGACGGGACGATGCAGGTGGGCTACGGCGCGGTGACGTTGGAGCCTTGGAGCACGGTGAGGTGAGGTCAACACGGCAGAACACGGCGCGATGACGGTGTGTTACAGCAGCACGGTGAGCCGGTGAGGTGAGGTGAGAGTGAGATCTGTGAGTGGAGTGGCTGCAGAGAATTTCTGTGAGTGGCTTCCAGCCTGGAGGGTTCTCATTTTAGGGTTTTTTTTTTTTTTAAAATGTGAAACCGCGAAGTTTGGTTTTAAAAAAAAAACTTTGACCAGGTCCGGTTTTTTTAAACCGGCCGAATCACTGATTTTTCACAAAACTGCCGAATTCAATTTGGTTTCCACCGGTTTTATTGCATGTCTAATCTTTTATACGTATTGAATCGGTCTGTGTTTGATTTTTCTATCCAATCGAACGGTTCAAAACGGTTTTTACAACTATAAGTGAGAAGGAGACTAAAGTGAGAGAGTGGAATGAATTAGGTAGGTTTTTTTTTTTTTGACTAAATTAGGTAGGATTAGGTCGTTGTCTCATTTTTAGTGTTGTCCATAATTACCAAACAGGACATGGAGTGGGCGAAAATGATTGAAAATAGGCGGTAAGGAGAATCCCTTTTGTGCTGTGGTTGAGTCGTTGTGTCAAAGATTTGCTTTGGTGGCTTAATGGGTTAAGGGGTTTATGGACTTGAACACTATTTTTGGATGTACAATAAAAAATTAAAGGAAAAAAATGAGAGGAAAGAAAAATGAGAAGAAAGAAAATGAAGAAAAAATGTGATTTTTTATTTTTTTTTTTTGGATGAAGAGAAATTTTTTTTTGTTGAGACGGAAAGAAAATGGAAAAGAGACAAAATCATAATAGAATAAACAACAATTCTATTTACACATAAAAATCAACCGTTAAAATCAGCCATCGTATTGTTTTTGGAACTTTCTTGTATAATTTTAATTTTTTTAATTTTATATAGTTTTTTCTATACTTTGGTTTATTCTATTTTTTCTTATTGGCTGTTAATTTAGTCTGTTATTCTATTTTTTTTTTCTTTGTAGCACATTGGTACATATGAATGTATATACAAGAATTTTTTTTTTAATTGATGATAAAAAAGCTACGCTTTATAGGAGTGGCAGTAGGTTTAGAACTAGGCATGCTTTATAAGCGTGGCGATAGTCATTGAAACAGAGACGTTTAAAAGTGTGGCAAATTTTTATAAAAAGGCCACGCATAAAAGCGTGGCAAATGAGTTGCACATGTTGCCTCATTTTTAGGCGTGGCGATAGATGAATATCAATGGTCACACTGAAAAGCGTAGCCATAGAGCAACCACCACGGTAGCATCCGTATCCCTTCCAAAAGCGTGCCGGTTGCTCCAAAAGCGTGGCCTATTCTTTTCGGTACGTTTTTGACCCATTTCTCGGTACACTTTAAAAGCGTAGCTAAAGGGTTATTTTCTTGTAGTGAGTCGACCTCTCTCCTCCATGTATTCAACCGATAATAATGAGAAAACCATCAATCGAATATTCCTTTTTTTTAATTATTAGAGTATGTAGTTAAACTAGTGTTACATGCTTCTTCTTCTTCTTTTTTAGTTTTTTTCTCTATGTGTTGTTTCTTTGAGAGTTATGTATGTTTACATTATACATCCTCTCAACCTTACAAATTGTAGTGTTATTTTTATCATCCCATTGAATTGTTAAAATTTTAGAAAAGAGAAATATTGAAAGAAAAGTTTTTATTATAATCAAACATACTTCAAATTATAGTGCAAAATTTAGTAATAATCAAACATGATTAATGTAATAATTAAACTTAACAATCCAAATCAAAATTTAGACTTAAGCACTAATTAGATTATAATCAAACATGCTCCAAATTATAATACAAAATCTAATTATAATTAAGCACGGTCATGGTAATAATCAAACTCAATAGTTAAAATTAAAGTTTAGTGTTATAATTGTAGGGTTACGTTAGGTGTACACTAAAATCAGCCACCAAAATCAGAAACCGTACAAAGTGTATTATACATTGATGGCTGATTTTAGTGGCTGATTTTGGTATACAAATAGAATTATTGTTCAGGTTATAATCAAACACGCTATAAATTATGGTACAAAATTTTATAATAATCAAACTTGTTCAAAATAACAATAAAACTTATTAATTTAAATCATAGTTGATTTTCCTCAAAACACACAAACTTACAAAAACTAAGACGCCAAACTAAAGAGGAAAACTTTAAGCCCAATTCAAAAACTTCTTGCATCACGATCTACACAAATACTATCCAATAAGCAAAGTATGACACCTTCTAGAAAATAGAAATCTTAAAAAAATAACTTAAAGTATGACACCTTCTAGAAAATAGAAACCTTAAAAAAATAACTTGAGGTATAGCTTGGTCTTAATGTAAATGACATTGACGACATGAACAAAGCTTCAGGAACAGACTCTGTGTAACACCCCGACTTTCGGCATACCGCGATACTATCTACGGTCGTAGGCGTCACATTGGTCGATGATAAACCCCATTCCGATGTGTTATTTCATATTATAAATTGACTAATTATCGACCTCTCACCACTTAAATACTAGCAAAATAGGTATGTTTGTGTTTAATCATTCCTTAGGGCTGTAAATGTAATTATCTGCTATTTTAGCCAACTTTTACCTTGTTTTAAACCGTTTCCCGTTCTACACGATGTCTTGACGTGTACGTTCAGGTGTTTCAGGCTTTAACAGCAATTAATTAAAATTTATCTAATTCTAACAATTAAAAATCTACGACAGCAAGGTAAAATATTAAATTTACCAAACTAACGTGCAAAATTTCCGAGAAACCTAAATCTCAACACCTAACAGCAAGCAAATTAAATTCCACTACTTAACATGAAAACAAATCCTAATATTTAGCAATTAAAAACATAGGACAATAAGCACGATTAACGAACATCACAAAATCAATCATACAGCCAAGTAACGTGAAATTCAAATAATAATGAGTAATCATGGAGATCAATCAAATAAAATCATGCAAGTTAAGAATCAAATCAACGTGACTAATAAGTAGAAAACTTGGGCAGCAAATAGAATAATAATGATGAGAATTAATAATGAGAAATAAGTCAAGAATTTAGAATTATTCACCCAATAAAACCCTAATTCAATTAATCACTTTCTTCTCATGCAAGTAATCCAATTCAAATGAATCCTAATTAACTAAATGATATGTATTTTACAATCCTAAACTCGGCAAATATACCGAATCGCACAAGTAATACCACGGTAAGTAGATATCGTTCCCACGAGGATTGACTAATCAAGCAATATAAATTAATTAACCCTTTTGATTAGACAAATAACAAAAAAAAAACAGAGAGTTTGTAATTCAATTGTAAAAAAACCAAAAAAGAAAAAAACAGTGAACTATTAAAAGCTACGTGAGACTTGAGATTGAATTTGAGAAAAACAGTGAATGGAATGGTTAAGAACTTGGAGATGTTTAACCCTAAGCTACTAATTCTGAATTTTGATTTCTTCTCTAACAAGTATGATCAAATTCCCAACGAATTCTTATTAATTAAACCCTAATCTCTTAGTGATTTAATTTCCCTAAACCTAACCAATTATCAATCTCTTGACTAATCAATTAAGAATAGAAGTGATGCGTATGCATCTTGGGCTGTTTTTAGTCTCAATTTCCCTTAATTATCATGATATTCTTTGTGGATTATTGTTGTTAATTAATCAAATCAAATAAACTTGATGTTCTTTGAGTTATGTTTGTGTTTTTAGATGATTCACTAAGAATTCTAGGTAATTGAAGACCATTTGAGAAAGATTGAAGAAGAGGGAACGAAACAGAGAAGAAAATAGAAAATTGGCTAAGTATTGAAGCCCACGTATAACGTGGAGAGCCCACGTCATACGTGGGAATTGAATCACAAATGGCAAGATTGGACAGAAGCACTACGTAGTACGCCACACCACCACGTCATACGTGGGAATTAAAAGCCAACTTCCACAAATTGACAAAGAGCCCACGTTATACGTGGGCATTCTCACGTTATACGTGGGAGTCACACGTTATACGTGGAGAGCAAAGGCATGCAAACGTCCAGTTTTGATGAAAGCCAATCCAATCTAAGTTGTTAGGTCTCAATTCCATTCATTAATCAAGTGCTTAATTGA